>PVIC010037058.1:0-18330 GCA_004025085.1 Thryonomys swinderianus
TCCCACTGAAATTCCACAGGAACCTCTGGAAGGCTGGATAAGGAGGCCCTGAGGCGATGCTTGATGCTGTGGGAGCGCAGCCAAGAGGTGCAGTGAGACATGGGGGTCAGAGATGCGGGGAGTGTGCAACATCTAGCGAGGAGAGCTGCAGCCCATGCCCGGAGCCAGCCTGGGAGAGGCTGTGTGGGCAGCAGCGGGCAAGGCCGTGGAATCGGGCTGCCTAAGGCCCCAGGACTTCATGTTTGCTCCGGTGGTGTTCAGTTTCGCTGGGGTCTGGTTTTTTCTTTCCCCCCATTTCTCCTTTTGGGAATGAGCCTACTTGCCCCATTCCACTGTATCTCGGGATTCTATAACATGCTTATTTATTTTCAGAGATTCACAGCTAAGAGTTTGCCTGGAGTCTCAGATGAGACTTAGACCCTTGAGAAATCCTGGAACTGCTCAGGTACTGGAGAAGGGATTATTGTGCTGCCGGTGTATACAGGATAGTTGTATTATGTTAGGCAGAGTTAGAAACTTGCTATTATTCTTATCTGGAGATTAAGTGTGGTTTAAAAGATGTGTCTGGGTGTTGAATTAACAAGGGGTAGACTGTGGCCTAACTCTAGCACGTTAACTTTATTGAATTAAGAAACACTGGCAGGGCCGGAGGGTTAGCTCAGTGTTTCCGGCGCCTGCTTCGCAAGCGCAAGGTCCTGGGTTCGATCCCCAGTAACCACATACAATGCTGGGCATGAAGACTCACGCCCACCAGCCATCAATACCACATACCACAGTGCTGGGCGTGGTGGCTCATGCCTGTAATACCAGCACTCGAGAGGCAGAGACAGGAGGATTGCTGAGTTCGAGGCTTGCCTGGGCTACATAGTGAGCTCAGAGCCAGCCCGAACTACAAAGCGAGACCCTGTCTCAAAAAAACAAAAAACAAAAAACAAAAACCACCTGGCAGAGCACTAGCACATTCTCCTAAGTATGTCAGGGGATCGTGGGGGTGGGGCCTTGGGTGCCACCCTTAGTCCCTACCTGCTCTTTTCTGGCACTGTTCTCCTGCACTCCTTCCCTGGCACCATGAACTGAGCAGCTTTGCTTTTTCATTTCCTCTGCCATGTCGTTTGTGTTTTGTAGGAAGCTGGCCACAGACTGAAAACATGCATTAGTTGTGGGTGCCAGGAATTGGGTCCAGCAACAGGAAGGCTGACTGACAGCTCGTATTTCCTCTCCTAATGTGGTATTAAGTACCAATTCTGTACCGTTGAGTTCTAAACCCGTGTTTCTTACCCTGAAAGAAAAAGAAGACCGTGACTCTGGAAGAGCGAGGGGCATCAGAAAAGTGAATCCCCAGAGTTCTTGTCTCCGGTTCCTCTCATTTAGGACTGGCGAGCCTTCCCGTACCCCACGTGGGCACCTGGAAGTTGTCACAATCTGATTGGCTCCATGGCTGTCTTTGACCCTAACCTGGGCACTTGTCTACATTTTTTTCTGGCCATCTGATTCTTTCCTGTCCTTTTGTGATGGATAAGGGGGGGGGTCGCTACAGAAAAGTAGCTTTAGTTAGTGATTAAATAAGGGATGTGTGCATCTGCTGTAGAACACAGCAACACTAAAGTGAGAATATACTTATATGTGTACATGTGTAGGCATGTGTGTCCTTTACCTATTAAATAACAGGTGGCTCAGGGGCTTCCTCATGCTCTGTGGACTTTTTTTTTTTTTTTTGAGACAAGATCCCACTTTGTAGTTGAGGCTGGCCCTGAGCTCACTATATAGCCCAGGCAAGCCTGGAACTCAGCAATCCTCCTGCCTCTGCCTCCTGAGTGCTGGGATGACAGGTATGAGCTAGCACGCCCGGCTCTGCTCTTTATGGTAGTTGCGTTACCTGGTTTCTCTCTCCTTTTCCACTTTTGTCTTCCTATAAGATCTCACAGTAGAGGCCAAAGCTGCTCATAGTAAGATTGCCTATTAACTGTTAATAGAGCTTAAATGAAACTTTTGTCTGTCTCTTCCCTGCTGAGGAGCACCTTCCCTACAGGGACTAGCTGGCTTCCTCTCTCAGCGTTTAAATTACTTTTCTTGTTGAAGGGAATTAAGTGTGTAACAAAAAGTCAGAGTCCAGAGAGGTCAGATGAAGAGAGAGTCTGCAGTTTATCCGCAACCCGAACTCCTTACTAAGATCCTGAGGTTGGTGAGCAGGCCAGGACAGCGCACGAAGCTTCCGACGCTGCATCGCTGAACAATGACAGGCACAGGCCCCTTTCTAACAGACAAGGAACAAACGTAGTCTTTCTCTGCTTTCCAGGAAAAACACTTCTCTCCCTTGCAGCCCTCCCGCCAGCCACGCTGGCTCTCACACAGCTCAGGATAATATTTGCACGGAGGCTCAGAGTCTGCCAGTCCTCCGTGGGCGTCACCCCACTGGGTCTTCAGCATGACTGGAAGGTGCACGGGCCAAGGGCTGCGTGTTCTCCACTTTACAGATGCAGAAAGCACGGCTCACGTCCTGGGGCAGAGTCACAGCCTGATGCAGACAGAGCCGGAGCCGGTCTTCTCGCTCAGACATGGTGGCCGTCCCACTGTCCCCGCTGCCTCGCTCAGGTGCCTCCGATCCCACCTTACTTGGTGACATTCATCTTGATTCTGTTATTTCGTCATAACTGAAATCCTGATTTCCCCCCGAAAATAAAGCAACATCAGAAAGTAAAGATAAAGTCTCTTATCTCAGTCAGCTTCTGGGTTGATTTTTAACATGTTCCCTCTTTGGAAGCAAAAGGAATCCTAAAATCGGCACATCTGTCCTTTCCCCACCACACAACTAGAACAGTAAGACCCAGAACAAAGTTCCATCGCGACTGTGAAAAAATCAAGGTGGGAAAACAGAAGGACTGTTAAGTCCCTCAGAGGTGGGGGGCAGAATTTATCAGTGAAAGATCCCTCTGTTTTATAATGCAAGAACTTTGAATAGCAGAGTGGTATATGTGCTGGTACAGTCATAATTTATACTGAAAATACCTATTAGCAGTGTTAAAATTGGTGGCCGTGAATTCCTTTCACTCCCCTCAGCCTCCGCCCTGTGGCCCCCGCTGAGCACTGTGGACGCAAAAAGGAACCAGAAGCTGGATTTGGAGGTCACACGCCAGGAGGCGCCGGGAGGAGCTGCCAGCTGGACTGTGGGTGCTGCAGGAGCCAGCCCGAAGACAGGAGCTCCCGAAAATCATTCCAGAAGCAAACGCACCGAAAGCCCCTTTGCCACAGGGTCGAATGAGAAAACGGCCACATTCCAGAGTTTACCCAGCTTACTAAAAGCCACTTTCATGTAGTGACTTTTTCTGCCAGCTGTGGTACACACATCTGTAATCCCAGGACTGCGGGAAGCTGAGGAGGGGAATGCAGGTTCAAGCCCAATCCAGGCAATTTAGGAACTTACTGAGACCCTGTGTCAAGACAAAAAGTACACAAGAGGTCTGGGGATGGAGCTCACGCAAAGGCCGGGGCTTTGAGCCCCGTGACCACAAACAAAAGTTTCTTTCATATATTTCCATATATACATAAGTCCATTCAGTATATCCTCCGTTGTACTAAGCAGCTTACACATTTTCTTCATTTTAGGGAATTACGGTACAGATTGAAGGTTATAAGATGAACTAGGCCACAGTCCTGTGGTAAATTAGTGGAAGAACTGAGATTTAAGACCACGTGTGTCTGAGTCCGACATCTGAGTCCCCAACCAGGTCTGTGGAGCCTGCCTTACGGGCTCTGAGCATCTCGGACGTGAAAGACAGTGTCCTGAGGGCTGCACAGAAGTTATCTCGTTGATTATGTGCAGGTCGGTGGGGTTTTAGAGCCTCTATCTCTGATGAAGACAGATACAGAGTGGACACCCCATCTGTCGCCTCAGGAGCTCTCACCGACCTCCCGGGCCACGTGAGCAAAACGCAGTCCGCTCCTCACAGACAAGGGCCACCGCGCGGGGCCCGTCAGGGTGACAGCCCCAGCACGCCGAGTGCCCAGCGCGGTGCCCAGACCATGCACGGAGGTGTCCTTCCTCTCCGCTTCCGTCCTGCTCACACGCCCTCGCCCCAGGGAAGCTTCTGTGGCGCCCCTAAACTCTCCTCCCTCGGCAACTCTTGCCCTTTGCTGTTTTTTGCCCCCCACAGTTCGATCACTAACTTAGCAGCGTTTTCCCTTTTCATTACGTTGCTCCCTGCTACGTGTCCTGTACCTATTGAGTTGAATTTGTGTTCAATGTTAAGGAAAATTATAAATTGGCTACTGAACCCAAGAGATAGCTAATGCCTAAGGCCGCACTGTTGTTACTCAGGTGTGCCAGTGATGCCAGGGAGAAGGTGTGCCCTGGTGAGCACGGGGCAGCAGGCAGGCCAGCTACACTTGGAACTTTCTGTAAGGCATCTGAAGCCCCGTTTAGGTGAAGGCAGAGAGGAGAAAGTGAAGCCAGAGTCCAAGCCAGAGCCCAGGAGGCTGCAGACCAGAGCGGGATGGGGGTGGAAAGTTAGGGAAGCAAACTGGGCAAACAGAAAGGACGCCAGAGATCAGAAGTCATTGTACAGCATTATTGCCACTAGAGCATTCCACGAGATCTACCCTCTGCACACACCCTAAGCGCACGGCGGTGACGGCGAGGCGCAGTGCTGTCCGCTCCGTCTCGCCGGCCTGCAGCCCTGGGCCTGTCCTCCCCAGCTCCCCCCGAGGCCCCTGGAAACCGGCACCCCACTCGTGGCCTCTTCTCTCCTCGGCACCTCCCAGGTGGGGTCACGCAGTGCTTGTCGCCCGTGACTGGCTTTCTTCACTTGCTGAAGCTGTCCTCGGAGTCCTCCCATGGTGCTGGACATTTCAGAGTCCTTCTTCGTACAGGCTGAATTGTACTCCAGTTTTATCTTCAGCCACTCATGTAATTTTTTTTTTTTTTTTTAGACAGAGTCTCGCTTTGTAGTTCAGGCTGGCTCTGCGTTCACCATGTAGCCCAGGCAAGACTCGAACTCAGCAATCCTCCTGTCTCTGCCTCCCGAGTGTTGGGACGACAGGCGTGAGCCACCACGCCCGGCAATCACTCATGTAATTTTTAGTAAGAAAGCAGATTTGTTCCCTGCGAGGTCAAGCTGGGAAGAAATGGGGATCAGTGTCCTCGGTCCTCTAGTTAGGGTACAAGAACTTTGGGGTTACAGGGGAAGAAACAAGAGCAGGGGGCAGGGAGTACGTGGCGCCAAGCGGTCTCGGCGCGACTGTGTCTGGGGCTTGTTCTCTGAGGGTGGTCACGCCAGCTCCTGCTGCCCAGGAGTCCTTGTCGCCAGGAGGGCAGGTGCAGCTCCTGCCACAAGAGTTTACTGAGCAGAGCTTTGTTGCTGGACCGTGGAAGAGACTGACTCAGAACGGCAGGACGGAGACAGGGCGCTAGCTGTGCACCGCTCTGCGTTTAGGCGTGAGACTGCTGGGTGGCAGCAGAGTGTGGTAAAAGCCAGTGGCTGTCTCGAAAGGAGAGGATTTCCGGCGCTGGAGGAACACTCCTGCGAGATTATTACGTCTATCGGCTGTTGAGCAAGAATCTGACCCAAAGTGGAAGGTAGCAAAGGAGACGGATGTAAAATGAAGGCAGAGGGATCAAGCTGTTAGTTACCAACTAGACAGATGTCTGAAAGCCCAACAGAAAAGTCTGCCTTTTAGCCAAAAACAGTCTCTAAGTCTTTGTCACATTATTGGAAAGATTGCTGAAACTGTAATGTGCCGATCTCGGCACTGTTTTTGGGGAAAGCATCGTCCTTCCACAAAAAAATGGGTTATTTGTATTAGTATACAGTAATTTATAATTTAAGATGCGTTGATAAATGTATGTCCTTTTAACTTCTGAGTTTTTATGCCCCTACATACCCACTCAGTACTGGGGAGCAAATCCAGGCTCTTTATTCTTGAGCTACAATTCTCGTCCTTTTTTTTTTTTTTTTAACTAAATTGACCAGGCTGGGCTTAGGGCCGGGACCTTTCCCACGGTCGCTGGGACTCCTCCAGGCCTTGCCCAGTTTTCGCTCTTAGTATAGCAAACACTGGTGGATACAACCACATAAACAAAAGCTCTCGGAGCCCCTAAATCAATTTTAGGAGAATAAAGGAATCCCAAGACTTAAAAAATTTGATAGCCGGGTGTGGTGGCTCACGCCTGTCATCCCAGCACTCGGGAGGCAGAGGCAGGAGGATTGCTGAGTTCAAGGCTTGCCTGGGCTCCATAGTGAGCTCAGGGCCAGCCTGAACTACAAAGCGAGACCCTGTCTCAAAAAATAAAAACTGATAAATGCTGATTTAAAAGCTGTCATTCCCTCATTTTAAGAAATTATCCTATCTATCTTCATAAACAAACATCTTGGAATAATAATTCCTTCCTAATCTGTAACTATCTTGAGGGATGAAGAAATTTTATGATTCACAAACACAGTATTTTAGAGCCACAGCAATGCACTCTATATTCGCTGGGCGTGGCACGCACACCTGTAGTTCTAGCTACTCAGGAGGCTAAGGTAGAAGAATTACAAGTCTGAGCCCGGCCTGGGCAATTTAGCAAGATCTTGTCTCAAATTTTCAAATATTTGAAAAAGGGCTATGAATGTAACTCAGAGTTAGGGCTTTTCTGGTTTAATCCTCGGTACCACAAAGAGGGAAGGAGGAGAAGGAGAAAGAGAAGGAGAAGAAGCAGGAGGAATAGGAGAAGGAGGAGGAGGAGGAGGAGGAGGAGGAAAGGGCAGTAGATTCTGCAAGTTTCAAAAAGGGTCTCACAGAGCCTCTCCATTAGAAAGCCTCACGCTGCCCTTTTACCTCCCCTAGAAATGGTTCAAATGACGCAGTCCACACAAACACCGTACTCCACTAATGCCACACCTTCTTCCCAGCAGCAAATCACCCCTGGACTTTTTAAATCCAGATGGGCAAGAAGCTATACTAGAGGAAGGCAAGGTGAAGGGGACAGACAGGGCACACTTGTGTCTCAAGTGCTAGTATACTCAGTTTGCTTATCATGCATAAATTTCCCTTTGATCTACAGGCTCCTAACTCCAAATTAAAATGAGCTGACAAAATTAGAGAAGCAGCCTGTGAGGATGTTCTAGGCCACCATGCAAAGGGAATGGGGGCGGGGAAAGAGGGGATGAGACAGGCCACGCCGGCCTCTCCGGTCTCCTAGTTGGTGAGCAGCCCCTACTCGGCTCTGCTCCCTAACAGTCCACCCCCGGCCTGCCCTTCGGTCAGGCTCCACCCTTCTTTCCAGTCCTCCTTTCAGGCACTGCGATCAGGTACTCCTTACCTCCGCTCCTACTGGACTATTTTTCTCCCTGTAGCACAGTTATTTGAACGTGTTTGTCTGCATTTATTACACCGTATTGGAATAATTGTCTACATACTTTGTTCTGCCATGAGACCCCTGGCTTCCGTTGCCTCTGGATTTGATTTGCATCTTACTCCTGACCGTAAGATGCCACTGGGCCTCAGATCCTGAGTTTGATCCCTGGTACAAAATATAGATGACACTTCATAATTAGATTCTCCCTTTGGTCCCCATGCTGACTCTTAAATAGATAAAGGCCAGAAGACTTGAATTGTGAGCGGGTAATATAGTCATATTATTGTGTGGTTGGGGACTAGTTAAGTGGTATAATTTTTTTTTTTGAGACAGGGTCTCGCTTTGTAGTTCAGGCTGGCCCTGAGCTCACTATGTAGCCCACGCAAGCCTCGAACTCAGCAATCCTCCTGCCTCTGCCTCCCGAGTGCTGGGATGACAGGCGTGAGCCACCATGTCCGGCAAGTGGTATAATTTGAAGGGACCTGAGGATAAATTATTTGTCCCTGGGCCATGGAAATCAGGAAAGCTCCATTCATCTGTCAAGGAAGACTTTATTTCCACATTTCAGTTACTGTGGACAGTATTGCACTGGAGAACTAAAAATGGAGTAAAGACCAGCAGCAAAATATAGGCTCTGCAGGACCAGGAAGCAAAAACACCTAGAAACATGTTAACAATAAGAAGTGGTCTCCAGAAGACAAAGCTGTCAGGAAAACTAGAAACTACAGAGAAGCTGAGAAACTGAACACAAGCCAGAGAAAAGAACAAGGCGGTCTGGAACGTTAACCCCCAGGAAGGGAGGGGGACCAGCCTCCACGAAGACAAGGCTGAACGGGCAGGTGGCGGCTCCGGGGGACAGCGGACAGGACCGGCGCTGCGGCAAGAAAAGACCACGGCTGTCTGTGGAGTGGCACAGGGCTCTACCCCGCCTCCCCCACAGGGCAGGCTGGGACTGCACAGACCAGTGCAGCGCCCACCCTATCTGAGTCTCTCATCAAGAGCCGTTGTGGGGAGGAGCTGTTCAGGAAGAGGTCCACCACCACCACGCTTCAGGGCTTCTGCGCTCAGTCGTACAGCCGCGACTGGGTAGGAGACGGCCAGACAGTTGCCGAGTCGGTGTGGGCTGGACACAGACCACTGAGAAATTTAAACTCAGGCTAGGGACACACAAGGGGTCCCACCCGCCATAGCGAGAAGCCAGGTTAGCTGTGTACGGTTTTCAGAGCCCTTGGTCTGAAAGCTCCGGCGTGAGCCCAGGAGACTGTCTGCCTTCACTGGCCTAGTGCCTGTATCAACCACAGAGCTCAGGGGCCTGTTTGCTTGCCTCGTCTGCCAGGGTGACCAGGAAACACTTCAGCTCACCGGCTGCCAGGGGCTTAGGAGTTTGGACAGGGGAATCTGGAGCAACGGCGTACCTTGAAAACCCACGGGCCATAAAGCTAAACAGAATCGGTGGTGTGGGATAGAGAGGCACACAGAAACCGGGAGTGACGGAAGCGAACACAGTTAGGCAGCCAACATTGAAAGGTGGTGTAGGACTCAACACGCATCCACAAAAACATGAACGTGAGGCAGATCAGGACACGATAAAATAGCAGGACAACTGGCTGTGACCTGTCAATCAGAGGTGTGTGAATCACAGATTCAGGATACATGCGCAGAACAAGCCTCGCAGCCCTGCACCCGATGCCAACCAGGAAAGACTGACTTCAGTTGCTGTGGCACAAGTTCAAGCCAAACCCTGGGCTTTTGATGGGACGGCTTAGATTTGACGTCCGAGCAGGGGATACAAAAGATGGCGGCGACTAACCTCATGGGTGCCAGGAGCCTTTCCAACAGCCCACCTCGCTCTGCAGGGCTTCCTGCTTTTCCCACCCTGACTAACCCCTCACTCTGCACAGGGCCTGTCTTCAGAGCACTCTTTCTTCTTCTTTGGTCCTAAATAAAATTAAACTTCTAAACCCATCACTTGTCCCTTTCAGTCCTTTGAGTGGGACAGTTAGAACTGCGTGTCACTCTGGTACTTGGTGACAAATGCAGAGCAAGACAGAACTGAGCAGTATTGCAGTCTTCCTTACATCTGGTGGATTCCACGCTGTAGGCCCTGGAGAAAAAGCACACTTAAAAATACAGGGGAAGGGCCGGAGGGTTAGCTCAGTGGTCCCAGTGCCTGCCTCGCAAACACAAGGTCCTGGGTTCGATCCCCAGCAACCACATACAATGCCGGGCGTAGAGACTCACGCCCACCAGCAACCAATACCACATAACACATACCACAGTGCTGGGTGTGGTGGCTCATGCCTGTAATCCCAGCACTCAAGAGGCAAGGGCAGGAGGATTGCTGAGTTCGAGGCTTGCCTGGACACACAGTGAGGTCAGAACCAGCCTGAACTACAAAGCGAGACCCTGTCTCAAAAAACAAAACAAAAATGGGGGAATTTCTTGGACTCAATTCCTTTTCCACACTGGTTTTAGGGGGTTGGGGATTTTCTTTCCTTTATCATTTTTTCCTTCTCCCCCTCCTTCTTTCTCTAGTTCTTTTTGTTACTTATTAGAGTTTCCTCCCTTGTATGAGTTTTAGGTTTGTCTGGGTGTTTTGTTTTTTCCCCCTAGATGTGTGAAGTTCTTTGAGCTCACTCTGCTTTCCTAATAAAGGCATTTACTGCTGAGTTTCCCTCATAGTATTGCATTCATTTTCTATACAGCCTGATATGTTTCGTTGGCATTAACTACAGAAGCTAATTTCTTCTTTAACTTCATCTGTGACCCACTGGTTGTTTGGGAGGATGTTATATAATTTCTATGTTTATGAAGTTGTTACAGTTTCTTTTGCTATTGATCTCTAATTCCATTGTGCCATGGTCCAATAATATTCACGGGATCACTTCTATTCCTCTGCATTTACTTAAACATGTTCTATGTGCCAGTATGTGGTCTGTCTTGGAGAATGTCATGTGTTGTAAGACGAATGTGTAATCTCATGTTGTAGAGGGCAACACTCTGGAGACATCTATTAGGTCCATTTGTTCGAATTTGGCTCAGCTCCATTTCCTCATCGCTGATTTACTTAGCTGATCGATTGTGACTGTAAGGTATTGAGAGCCCCAATTACATTAGTGTTCTGATGTCTTCTGAGCTCATTATTAGTGTACAGGCTCACTGTTCATTTTTGCATGTGGATTTTGTGTCCTCCTACATTGCTCAACTTGATGACCCTAGGAGACTTTCAGTGGAGTACTCTGTGTCTTGAGAATAGAGGATCGGGTCATTAGAACGTAGATACTTCAGGCGTCACTTTTCTGTACGTATCAACTTTGTTTCTCTCTTCCCTGTGGCTCTGGCCAATGTTTCAAGGAGTGTTTCAGAGGGAAGCTACATGCCGTGTGTGGGGAGCACCAACCAGTAGGGTTTGCAGCCCTGGTGCAGAATAAAGGGAAATAAGGCAGGCTGGCTGCTTTCTACCTCCCATGCCAGGGACGGTTTCTCATCTTCCTTGCTGTCCCACCTTGGAGCCAGTCGACTACAGAATGGAACCTCTACAAACTGAGCCAAAATAGATATTTTTGTCCCAACGAGAATATGGCAACACCTCCTGTCACTTTTTATGCAGAAACAAAATGAGATCTAGTTCAGAAAAACATTGGTCTAACTAAAAAGATACACTCCCAGATAGCAGTAGGTATTCACAAGTTCACACAGAACCTTTCTGCTCTTGAAAGGCCTGTAAAATTATGTGCCCAATGCCACCACTGCTGCACTCTTACCAAAATGAATGGGGGGGGGGCTCTTGCCCCAAATTAGCTCCTTTGGCTACTCTATCCCTTTTAAAAGTATCTCAGGTACCTGATATGTGTTCACAATGTGTATTGGAATAACGACTGCATCCAAGTGAGCTCACCCAGCACCTTCCACTTACCTGTGCAACGTGAGGCGAGGGCACAAGAAGCACCTGAAATTCACTTTAAATTTCCCAGGATACTGTATCACTCACTACAGACCTCAGGCTGCATCAGACCTCTAGATTTTTATTCAGAAGACTTATTTGGTGCCCCTTTCAAGGTTAACGGATGCCTTTTATTTGAATTATTCATAATCTCATTACTTAAATGATCACAATAAAAGAAAGGTCACTACATTTTGTGAAATCAATATTAACAGAAATTTCTGGTCTATGATTCACGAAGTATCTTCACCTTAGTAGTTCTAGGCTTGGTACACTGGTGTACACCTGGGAAGCTGAGGCAGGAGGACTGCTGTGAGTTCAAGGCTGGCATAGGCTATCGTGTGCTCCAGAACAGCCTGAAATCCACAGTGAGAACCTGTCTCAAAAGTAAATTCTGAGTTACTATATGAAAGAAGTGCTCCCTAAGTCTAGCACAAACCCACAGCGGTCTGGGTACAGTCATGTACATGTTTCAGCCAAGGATAGAGGGGTACATATATGATAGTCCCACACAGTCCCAACGCTCTGAAAACAGACATCCTCACACGAGGCATCGCTCCTGCATCTGTGGTGCTGCCCGCCAAGTACAAGCACAATGCGCACCGTCCGGCACAGTAGTAATTCACCTTGCTGTTTGAGAGTATACTCCTCCTACTCACCATTCCCACCGGCAGCACTGCACGGCTCGAATGTGTCAATAGGCCCCTCCGAGTGGCTGATCGGTACCATCTGGATGAGTAAGTTACTCTACATTCAAGTGAGGAAAAATGGCCCACTTCTCAGAAAGCAAACCATTATCACTATTTTGGAATAGAAAATGCTGTTTTAGCTACTATCAGAGGTTAAGTTTTAAAAAATGACAACAGTAAATATTTAAGAGATTTATTAAAGCGTCTTATCACAAAGGTGGAAACAGTACAAATTAAACATGCAACCGTCATCTTCCACAGTCAAATCCAAGCACTGTGTATTTTTTTTTTCATAGCTGAAAATGTCAGATCTTATGTCCAACTCATTCATTCTGAATACTGAATTCATTCTTCCTAAAATTATTCAGGGTAGTAAATAACCAAAACGCAAACTATTATACAAAGAAAGTGCAAGGTTAAAAAAGAAAGTATGTGAAGAATACCCTCTTTCCCTTCCCACCCCCACCACAGGCATACAATGGCACTTCTCGCTCTTGCTTAACCTAGATAGATTGTCTTCAAAAGTACTAAAATGTAATAGACTTAAAAAAGTTTAATAAATGTCCAAAGAAGTCCTTAGTGTTTCAAAATAAATGCTTAAACAAAAGACAATGTATTGTAAAACAAATCTGAAGAGCGCTGTGTTGCAGCATTCTGTAAAATAAACAAGACAAGAAGCTGGTATAGGGTTTATTGACAAAGGCTGTCTTCAGGCAGGTAAGTAAGGAGGCGGTGGTTCTTTCTCGGGCATCTTCATAGCCATTTCATAGGTTGGCAACACATACTAAATAAAGAAAAGAAAATGGCTTTAGACAATTCTTTAAAATCTCTTCCGGAATGATTCAGTTTTCAGATTCTATGTCCTAAATAGGTGATATAAACCTACGGGGAAGAGCTGGAGAAACTGTTAAATAGTTCCCAAGAGTCGGATGCCCAAGTAACCCGGAACCTTACGTCCAGGTGAGGTGCCTGCCCCACACTGTGGAGAGCAGTGGATGGCAGACGACTGACGGAGGGAGGGGATCCCCAGAGATAGTCCTGAGGCCACAGGGTTTCCAGCCGGGCAGCGTTGAACTTACTTTCTGCCCCAGGGGACTGATAAAGTACCAGAGGTCAAGGTCTGTGTGCAAGTGCCCCACTGAGCCACACTACGGGAAGCCTGCGCTAAGACCCCATGGCTGCAGTGAGGGGACCGCGCCTTCCATCATGCCCTTCTGGGAGAAGAGACTCTTCAGTTCTGACATGCTGGCCTGAGACCTGGTGTGAGTCACAGCTGATCTATGCTAAGATAATACGGCAGGATTAAAACACTAGAGGGGCCTCAACAGATGCCTGGAGCCCCCGCACTTACTCTGCTGCACAGACCGGCTCCCCAAGCAATGTCTTTCAGAGCAACACAGAGTCACCCGCCCCGGGCAAGGCCACCCACAGCCGGCTGGCTGTTCCCGCTACGCTCCTTGGTCCTACGTAAACACGGAGCTCACAGAGACCGCTGGTGAGAGGAGACGAGCACTGAGCCCACAGACCCTCCAGCTCGAGAACCCAGGACTGCATCTGGGAAATGCTAAATTCTACTGATCTAAAGTATTTACGACAGAAACCACAGTGAGGGACAGGTTTCAGAAAGTCAAGCTATGCTCCTTTCACCGCAGTCAGTAACAGCTAGTGACATGTTAATGTAGCAAACAGCAGTTAACCTGAGGAGGAGCTTCAAAGGCGGGGTACACGGCGATCTCAGGCACATTTCTGTTGCTGATGTACTTATAGCAGTTCCAAACACAGTTGATCAGGTAAGCCTAAAGGATGAAAACGAAGCTTACAAATGCCAGGAGTGAGAGCCCACCTGCTCCCCCACACCAGTGACACGCTCTCAGCGAAAATGGACCTGACACCTGGGGGACCCACTGCAGTCCAGGCCCTTCCCTCCTAGTTCCCTTTTAAATGTCACAGGTTTCCCAGGAAACTGCAGTTGATCGCCCAGCGCAGGGCTGCCAAACACTGTGCTGAAGAGAAAAGGCCGAGCTTCTGAATATTGGGAATGATAACCAATTTCCAAGATAAGTCAAACTTTTCAAAAACCATATAAAAATGCTCTGTAAATTTGGGAAAGGACCCTGATACTTCTCAACGCTCCCTGGAAGCAACATGAAGCGTTCCCTGGAAGCTCTCTCTCTCTGTGCCAGAATGAACACGTCCAAGCCTGCAAGCTGCTGGGCTGTGAGAAGGCTCTGAAGGGCCTATCAGCCTCTGAACTGCGCCCTCCCAAGGCAGCCAGCGCCTCACCTTGAAAATGATGAATATCACAAAGAACACGAGAACAATGAACAGCAGGCAGCTAGAGTCCAGTGACAGGAGGTCATCTTTGTAGGGAAAGTCCGGCTGTGAAACACACAAAGCAAACGTGCACACTCACTCTGCGGCCAACACACCGGCATGTGACCACCCGAGAGCACGATTAGGACACAAACTCAAGAGATCAAAATGACAAGGGGCGAACTAGTAAAAATCGATAAGCAGCATTTAAGTCACGTACTTTTCAGCCTCATTTCAACTAATGCATGTCACCAGTCACTAAAAATATACCTGTTTATATACCCAGAATACTCTTAAAGAACACTGTTCTCCTAAAGAACATTCTTCTCACATAGGACTCTCCTTTCCCTAGTACAGTTTTCTGTTTTTTATCTTAATTCCTACTACTTAACACCTCAAGTTATCTAACCTGGGATAATCTTCTGTTTTCCACTATTGTCTCTCTCTCTCAGCCTTTGGCAAAACAGACTTGTCCCTGGGTCCATGGATCAAAGGCACTGAGACCTACTGAAGTGTTACAAGCCACTCAGCCCATCTGGAGAAAACAATTTCCATAAAAGACGAATTCTTCAGCAGATGGACAAAAAGCCAGGCACAACTGTATGTCATACCATGTTTTCCTGAGGACTGGTTATATTCATTTAAATAATTATTTAGCCCTAATCTGTGGGCAAGGCAATGAACTACTTTGCCAAGAAGGGCACTAGGGAGGAAGAATTCAGGATTTATAAGCTGCCTAGTCAAGACAGTACCTGATAATTTAAGTGGGTTAAGCAAGTAAAAAAAAAAAAAACTTTTTTCTATAAAAGGAATACAAATTCATTTTGATTGTCTTTTCCACAAAGCCTTTTCTTAGAAGCCTGTCTTCAATGAAAATATTATACTTAAATCCATCTTCATAAATGGGATCATCTGCATGGAAAATGCTAAGCGAAGATTCTGAGACCTGACTTAGAAGGCGTGGGTGGGACCCTCAGCCAGAGACCGCCAGAGAGGCAGAGAGAGCAGCACTGGACGCTGGGCCGAGGCCCACCCCAGCCCTCTCCCTCTCGCCACATGCTACTTCCACGCTCCCACCTCCCTCCTGGGTCCACTGCCATGGCAACTTCTAGTTCCCTGGCTCTCCCGCGTTGTGTGGGCTCGAGGACTCACTTCTCTAGAACATCTTCTTCTGTCCTTCCTGTCTCTTAATTCCAACTCGAACCCCTCAAGGCAATACAGATCTCACTTTCTATGTGCAGCCCCTCACACAGCTGTCTACTTCTAATTCCCTCCTCCGAAAACGTATCTCTAGGACATTCCACATAAGCAACAGCCCACAAACATCTTCAGAATGAGTAAGTGGCACATTCGGTGCTGTGCAAAATGGACTGGACAGCAAATCTGCAGAGGGAGAAAAGTTGTCAAGGACAGCGCTAGGACTCCTCTTCCAGCTTTCATCTTTCTGGGATCCACAGCGCTTTCCCAGACTTCTCCAGGAAGCCCTGCGTGGGCGCTGCATCCACTGTGTCGCCCGTCTGTCAGGTAGCATTACGGTACACTCCTTATTCACTGCTGCTGCGATGTTGCAGTTTGTCGTCCAAGTCATATATCCTTTTTTTTTTCTTTTTTTGAGACAGGGTCTCGCTTTCTATGTAGTTCAGGCTGGCTCTGAGCTCACTATGTAGCCCAGGCAAGCCTGGAACTCAGCAGTCCTCCTGTCTCTGCCTCCCAGTGAGCCACCACGCCCAGCACTGTGGTATGTGGTATTGATGGCTGGTGGGCGTGAGTCTCCACGCCCAGCACTATATGTGGTTACTGGGGATTGAACTCAGGACCTTGAGCTTGAGAGGCAGGCACCGGAACCATTAAGCTAAATCCCCGGCCCCCAAGTCATATATCTTGATGCCCCCAATATATAGTTTACTCCCCAAAGAAAATGAGCTTCTGGGCTGGGGATTTAGCTCAAGTGGTACTGCACCAACCTTGGACACACACGGGCCCAAATTCGATCCCTGGTACCACAAAAAAAAAAAAAAAAAAAGAGCTACCCACACTTGCCAACCATGCCTAGCACAGGGCAGATGATAAGAAGCCATGCAGTTAATTACTGTGACAAACGCAGGGACAAACGCCAATCACTGAACAAGTGCCAAACATGACTCCACCTTTTTAATCTTGCCACTTACTTCAGAGCAGCCTTGAACTCTCTATGAAGCCCAGGATGGCCTTGAACTTGTGATGATTCTCCTACCTCTGCCTCCCAGGTTCTATTTTTATCTTTTTAAAAATTTTTATTAATACATGTTTATGGTACTATTTTCATCAAATAGATTTTACCATGGTAGTAATGTTAGACGTTTTATAAGTAAATCAGGATTATAAAAAAAGTACCTAAGGCTGAGTCAGCATTTCCATTAAAATATTCTACTTAAAAATTTTTAAAAAGCTTAATGGGTACGCACACTTACTAATTGATCCAGATATTCTTTGATTCTTGGCAAATAAGTGAGAGAGCTGACAGCAACCAGGCAAGTGAGAACGAAGTCAAAAAGCCGGTAACAGAAGAATGGAATCAGCCAACCCACTTGATACTGTAGAGGAAAACCACATTTTAGCACAAGTATAAAATTGCTCACTAGCACTCAGTACAGATCAAACTGTAGAGATCAAAAAGCAGCATACTTACAGAAATTGCTCCATACACCAGCATTGAACTGATTATAAACATAAGGACAGAAACAGCAAAAAGAACACAGGCATTATCTAAGGAAACAAAAACAAAATTTTAATTAAGCTATTTATACAATTAAAGAGCACAACTTTTCATGACAAAACCAAATTATTTTAGCTTAAAAATATTTAAATGTGAATACTTTCAAAACTGTTTATAAAAAAAAGATCTAAGACCACAAAGGAAAACACATTTAAATCTCAGCCTTAAGAACTGAATCTTATGAAATTCACACACAGGGCTTTCCGTCAAATTGCTACAACTGTGAAGATGGTGTGTGGACCATGCACTCCGCTGGGGAGATGGTCCCTGTGCTGCCAGGCCCACCGGTCTGAAGACACAGCAGCAGGGAACTGTGACCCAGTGAGCAGCGATGATCAGCTGGGCCGGGGTAATCACAACATGAAAGGGTAATGTAGGCTGGGCCTTCAGAGATGAAGAGGCCTCAACGGGAAGGGAAAGCTGTATGTGCTTAAAAGACAGATGTATTTCATACAAAAACCACCTCCTGGGCTGGAGATTTAGCTTACTGGATCCGGCGCCTGCCTAGCAAGCACAAGGTCCCCAGTTCAATCCCGAGTAACCACATACAACACTACTGGATATGGTGATTCGTGCCCACCACATACCACAGTGCCGGGTGTGGTGACTCACCCCTGTAATCCCAGCACTCAGGAGGCAGAGGCTGGAGGACTGCTGAATTCAAGGTTTGCCTGGGCTACAGAGTGAGCTCAGGGCCAGGCTGAACCACAAAGCAAGACCCTGGCTCAAAAAAAAAAAAAAAAAAAATACAAGCAGCTTGAATAGCGCCTAACATCTTATGCAACTTAATCCTCTGAAGTATAATTTGGGCATAATTTCCTCAATATAAACTGGCTCACATGTATCAAGTTAGTAAAGCATAGACCCAGCAGAAACTTACCCGCCATTCTCTCAGACGAGTAGTAGTTTCCAATGACTTCATACTGGATGTTGACAGCTGGCATCGAGTTTGGATGAGTCACCTCCACTGTCAGCAGAATTGCCATCAGCAGGTTCACCACCTGCAGAAGGACACGTTATCAAAATCACTAGCTCTTCTCTTACATTAATGTTCCTTTACTTGAAGTAACAAAATAAACAACCTGTGAGATAATACATAAATACTCCTATGGGAACACTTAAAATTAAGCATTTTATCAAATTAAAATTTAAACCATATCAGAGATAAGATTCTTAATCCTGTGGTAATATCAATACACCAAATAAAATTTTTCGTGCCTCAAAAACTAAGATTAAGGAATCACTAAAAACTTCATGTTCATTCATACAACCATTTTAGAATTTCTTTCTTTTCTTT
>PVIC010037059.1:0-18269 GCA_004025085.1 Thryonomys swinderianus
TGTAAATGTTCACTACATGATTTGATTTAATAAAGAAATTAAATGGCACATTGATGTAATTTTTCTATGTGATTCTTGTGAATCACATGGTATAATGGCCATTATACCATGTTAGCCTATTGACCTAACAACAAATCCTGCTTGCATGGATACCATTAACAAAGTGTTATAATGGGTGGAATCGTTATCTTCACACATACAGCAGATCGGTTACCTCTTCTGAGAGCCGTGTAGCACTTCTAATTAGGACAATCCCTTTGGATACTTCTCCAAGACAATGTCTAAGAAAATGTCTTCCAGGGCTGGGGATTTAGTTCAGTGGTTCCGGCATCTGCTTTGCAAACACAAAGTCCCAAATTTGATCCCTGGTAACCACACACCACAATGCTGGGTGTGGTGGCCCACACCTGTAATCCCAGCAACTCAGGAGGCAGAGGCAGGAAGACTGCTGTGAGTTCAAGGCTAGCCTAGGCTCCATAGTGAGCTCAGGGCCAGCCTGAACTACAAAGCGAGACCCTGTCTCAAAAAAAAAAAAAAAAAAAAGTCTTCTGGGTGAGCTCTCCTAATTTGGGAAAAGAAATGTGGACTGTATAGTTTGGAGGGGGAAACAAAATCACACTACTACTTAAATATAAGCCACATGTGCTAGTGTTTAGCTAAGTATCCATGCTCCTGAGTGGGTACACATCACATTAAAATCAACAGCGAATTGCCAAAATGCAACTCTGACAGTTTTCCTGAAAACAGTGTTGGGAAAATGTCTACAATCTCCATGTCAGAAAACAGTTCAGCGTTACTAATACCTGTAGATCGGAAACTACTCAATGGAGAAAAACATTATTGAAGGTCAGTTTATTATGGGAATGTCGATAGGAGAGGCTTTTGTGAGAGAGACATTTTGTGACGGAAAGGGCAAGTCACTGTTGATAAGGGAATGAACAGGAAGACTTATCGTAAGGTCAGAAACCAGACTATGTGGTTGGTCTATCAAACAAGAACTTGGTATAGGAAGGGATGTGAGAGACTCGGGAGACAGAGAGCAGAAGGCGAGAGCCAGAGGGGCAGAGTGTGTCCCTGTCACACGGTAAATTCACGTTGCTGATTCAGAGCCCATGACAGCTTTGTCTCACCACTTATCTTTCCAGATATTTACACGACACCTATCACAGTGTATATGGGGAACAAATATAAATATAGGATGTGTGATAATCACGGAAAGCAAAATAGCCACTTATCACAAAGTCTTCAGACTCTTGGTTTTCCTGAAAATGGGCACAAATTTGAATAGTGAAGTAAAATGCATCTATATTTCTTTGAAGAAATTACATTTGAGCCGTATCGATGCTAAGAATAAAAACCTGCTCGAGGCGTTGACGGTGTTCGCTAACATAGCCCACCACAAAACTAGGTTGATGAAGGTAAGTCCTAACCATGAGAGCAGACTGCATCTGAAGGTGTCCAGCAGCCAGCAGTGTTAGCAGTCGGGGAGAAGCCTGTCAGGAAACAGAAAACAGACAATATTTTATACTGAATGAAAATGGCTATTTTCAGACCAAATCTATAAGGAAACTTGTGTGTAAACATTAGAGCATGTGAGTTAAATTTTTGAAGGTGTCATGACAGTTCTCAAAAATTCATTCAGTATTTTCCTCAGTACTTGAAGGGATTATGAATCTAATAAAATTAAATAGAACCAAGCCTAGAAATATATTATTGGTAGATTTTTTGTAGGAACCAAGGTGAAAAAAAAAAACTCTAGGTATTTCTCAAAGACTATCAGCTTGTCACATATGCCAGCAAAAACAGGAACTAGAACAGGAAAACCCTCTCAGATAGAATGAAGTCGACATACTTGTGCCTTACAGATCTCCAGTAAGTGGTGAACAAATAAATAATAGGATGCAGGAAATCAGGCAGGAGCCTACATTTTGTAAGAGAATAAAGTCTGGAGATCCCAGACAATAACCCTTACTGGGGAGCACTACCAATGACAGAGTGCAACAAAAAACAAAATAAAGATTAAAAAGACTCACGTCAGAGAGCTGAAGTCCCCTCAGTGTACAGGACTCAGCTCCACAGATGGAACGAACACGCAGCTTCCCAGGGTCGGTATTCTAGAGCCGTAACCCAGACCCGTGTTCCGTCCTCATCTCCTGTCGTTCCGGCAGCCTCTTCCGGCCACCTGGCTCCCCTCAGAGGTGATCCCTGAGCCTTTCTCCTGCCCGGGAGTGCTCCCTCCAAAGCCCACTTGGGCTTCCGCGAAGGTCGGAGCCGTACAGTTGAAGGGCACTGGGGATGCCTTTAAGGTTTCTCACGCTTTGAATTCTCAGAGGTTCTAATTTTAAAAAGGGTTTGCTGTCTTTCCAGTCTCCAAACAATTCAATTCCCTTGAGTTAAAGAGCGACAGCAGAATAGAAAAATCTTCAATTTCATGTCCTCTCATGGAGTAATGGAGTGAAATGGATTTATTTTCTCTTGGCCTCTAAGGCAAGATTAATTTGTACAAGGAACCAGTACATGTCGATCCTCATCCAAACACTATGGCAGAGATCCTCGTGGTGTAGAGAAAGCAAAAGAGACACAAATAAGTAGTCAGGAAGCCCCATTGTTGGAGCTGAGACAGAGTAGATATGTTTCACTCTTCCACATCATTCCAAGGCTCCAGAGAGCTCTGGCAACTGTATGCACCAATAAACCCACCATTTCTTTGATTACTGAATTCTTAAAAATCTCACAATGATCAAATATTTATTAGTTCCTAAACCTAGATGACTTGCCAAATACACAGTGAGAATGGTTTGGTTTTTCTCCCTATACCCATTAAGCACAAGGAGCTCAGAGAATTAGTGATTTGTGCACATTCAGCACTTGTACGAAGTCAGTGATATGGGGAAGAAGTTTTTGGGGGTTTTTTTCCTCTGTTGCAGAACATTTTCTCTTCCACTGGTTTCATTGGGTAGTAGAGGATGGCCTTGCATTTGAAATGCTTCTTCATCAACCTCTGAAGCACTGAAATTACACATGCAGATGACTGTGCCAGGCTGAAATGAAATTTCTCAAGTTGTATTGACAGGTTATTATTCGAGGAACTTCATATATATTTTTGATACTACATGCTACAAACAAGAGGGTGTACCTAAGAATAACTGAGTTTCATTGAGATAACAAACGGAAGTGATTAACAGTAATATTTGATGTCTATCAATGGTTGGAAATATATGGAAATTCACTTGTGAGATACGTGAGACCGAAGAATTCCACAGGGCTGTGGCAATAAGCAGCTGCTATCCCTCCCTTGCATCACGCTGCACATGGTCTGAATCATCCAGAGGAGATGTATCTACTGCACAGAGTGAATTAGGATCCATGTGATGATGGGGCCAGTGTATTTCATGGGCAGTGGGGTGTCCCTTGTATCCTATATAGATGGCTTTAGGTATTCTTTAGGTAAATAATTAAGAAAACTTTATGAGTAGAATGAAAACATTGAGGAGAAAATAAAATTCACGACAGCAACTGTCTTTGGCTAATAACTGCACAGAATCATGCAGAAATATCAAGTATTTGAATTATGTAGGTGACATTTAGTATCTGCTAAAAGTAGCAGTTGTGTTACAAAAAAATATTAAAATATATTTTCAAATTAGTAATGAGTTTTATTGAAAGAAATAATAGGTTACATTAATTGCCTTTTTTCTAAGTGCTAGGAAAAATCAAGCGGTACTACACCAATCTTGACAGGTATGTTGATTAGACTTGTTTAATTTCATTGGGGTATCAGAATACTTAAAAATGTTCCCAGTTTAATATGTGTATATACAAAACTAAAGAGCAATAGGCTATGCATATAACTATTTTTGTTGTTGCTTTATTTTCCTTTCTGATGATGTATATTGATCCTGTGGTGCTGGACATGGTATACAAATTACCATCCTGCACTCCCAGCACTCAGAGTGTTCAAAAGCTTCTTGAACACAGCTACATAAAGAAAGTTATTGTTGCCATATTATAACAGTCCCAACTGCAAATGAGCTTACACTGTTTCCCTTTTTGGAGTGCTTCCAAATTCTATCACGGTGTGACTGAAAAATAATGAACTTGAGTTGCTTTCAGGAGGCTGACATAGGGGCTTCTAATCAATGGTTCAGGACTTAAAATTTCACAACCAGAGATAGGAGGAAGGTCAGGTCTCAAACACGGGCATTGGAGCTGACTGTGGTGTTAAGCCCTTCACTTTGAGTGAGATGATTTGTCATAAGAAAAACAATGAAAGAGCATTTTCAGGTTACTTAAGGTTGTTTCAAGGAAAAAAAAAAACACATATTTGTCTTCACAACCCAACTGTTACCGATATATGGGCTTCACAAAAATAAATCTATGAGGGCGAAGACATTTTAACAAAATATTTCTTAATATTTCATTATTTGGGGGAGGTAGAGCTGAGGACTGAACCCAGGGTTACACACACAGTGCTACTTTATTGTTTCTGTGTGAGACAAGGTCTTGCTAAATCACTGTTTCCCAGACTGGATTCAAACTTTCAGTCCTCCTGCCTCAGACTCCCAGAGTGTTGGGATTACAAGCATGTGTTTCCATACCTACCTATGTTTAATTATTTTTTGGTCATTGAGTTGTGCTTTGTACACTAATGCCAAATTTGTGGTGAGAGATATTATTCTGTGCAAAAACTATACAAAACTTTGATGCTCACCAAGGCCAAGGATATAAATAATATATGAAATATTTCTTAAAAGACAAATTTAATTTGTGTGACTCTCACTTTTTTGAGAAAGGGAAACCAGGAGCCTAAGAATGATGAAAAACTTTTGGGAGACGGCAGGGACATACCTATATTAACCAGTGAACCATCAAGTTAGTTTAGGGTTCTAATGACACAGTCCTAATTTTTGAGGTTTCTCGTGAATATTCTAAGTAGCGGGATATTATTTGATTTTAGATAAACACAAGTTTGAACGCAACTCAATGGCCATTGGAAATTTTTCCGAAAGGGGCCAGGCTCTTATTTGTTCTTTATTTATCAATAAAAGAGAAGGCTGTATTGTGCTGTGATCATGGACTTCCATAACATTGTTGAGTGTCTGTCAAGCAGGTGGGTATGGACAGGTGTGAGCAGCACAAAGATCAGTAATGAAGACGCTTCCAGGAGAACTGGTTTTATCACGCTGAGAAATATTACTGAAGGTGTATGGATTCTAATGTGAATGATCTATGATTGAGTACATGGATTTAAAATATATGCAGGATTTAGTGTATTTGTTTATGTGCATCTTTTCTTCCAAATTTTTCTTTTTCAAAAGGTGTTCAAACCATACAGTAGCAGGAAATCTAACATGGGTCTCCGAATTCCAGCTCTTGGGCTTCTCAGAGGACCCAGCCCTGCAGCCTGTCCTCTTCGGACTCTTCCTGTCCACGTACCTGGTCACGGTGCTCGGGAACCTGCTCATCGTCCTGGCCGTCAGCGCTGACTCCCGCCTCCACACCCCCATGTACTTCTTCCTCTCCAACCTGTCCTTGGCTGACATCTGCTTCACCTCCACCACGGTCCCCAAGATGATTGTAGACACCCTAACTCAGACCAGAGTCATCTCCTATGTGGGCTGCCTGACACAGATGTCTCTTTTTATTATATTTATAAGTATGGATGACCTGCTTCTGACTGTGATGGCCTATGACCGGTTTGTGGCCATCTGCCACCCTCTGCGCTATGCAGTCACCATGAATCCTCGCCACTGTGGCTTCTTAGTTGCACTATCTGTTTTGTTCAGCCTTGTTGACTCACAGTTCCACAATTTGACTGTCTTACAATTGACCTATTTCAAGGATGTGGTCATTTCTAATTTCTTCTGTAACCCTGCTCAACTACTTGATCTCAACTGTTCAGACAACTTTTCCGGTAACATTTTAAAATATGTTGCCAGTGTGTTGTTTGGATTTTTTCCCATTTCCGGAATACTTTTATCTTACTATAAAATCACTTATTCCATTCTGAGAATCCCTTCACCAGGTGGGAAGTATAAAGTCTTCTCCACCTGTGGGTCTCACCTGTCTATTGTTTGCTTATTCTATGGGACAAGCCTTGGTGTGTACTTCCGTTCATCTGTATCACAGTCTCCCAGAAATTGTTTGGTGGGCTCAGCGATGTACACTTTGGTCACCCCCATGCTGAACCCCTTCATCTACAGCCTGAGGAACAGAGACATTAAAAGTAGCCTGAGCTGGCTCCATAGCAGGAAACTCTAGTCTTACCAACTGTGCTGTCCAGTATAAACATAGAGTAAACAAGAGAAAAATTTAAAATTCTGTACATTCTGCTTCTGTGATCACATTATCCTGTACAGATGATTTGAAATTCTCATCTTATATTTATCATAGTAGATAGTGCTGGAACACAAGTACTGAGATGTTTACTGAGTACAAACTTTTAGTTTACAATGATGAACAATTCCTATAAGTAGATTTGGGGTGTGTGTGTGCCAAAGTGTGAGTGTGATTAATGCCTCTGAGATCTGCACTTCCAAATGATGAAAATTGTCAATTTTGAATTAAAACTTTTACCAGGATAGAAATGGAAACAAAAAATTAATCTTGAAAAGAAACAAAAGAAATGAATATACAATGAAGCTTCCTTCTGAGTAGAAGAACCCCACCAAATTTAGTAAAGATTTATTTTTCCTACTCACATTAACATTAGAAAGTCCTCAGAGTTTTCAATGAGCCAATTTGCTTTATGAGGAGCTCTGTGCCCTGAGTCTCCAAGGTCATATAATACGTAACGTTCAATCTGTGCTTCCGGAAGTTCTTTGACAGCTCCAGCCCATACCTATCTCTCCAGGACCATACCTGTCACTTTCTCCTATGGTTGTCTCTGTCCAAAAGCTCCTACATGAGACTTCAGGCAGGTCTGTTCTGAGGACAGAGCATGGTTTTCATTGGAAAATAGGTAGAAAAAGATACAGCCTTGTCGTGACCCTGGAGAGAAATGGCACAAAGTGCTGGATGGTGAAAGACATGAAGGATCAAGGATGAAGCACCAGACACACTGAGTATTCATCTTAGGACAACAGTTCAGCCTGGGTGAACAAATGGAGCACAGCTCTGTGCAAAATCCTAGCCATGAGCACTGTGGAATTTCTGCATATGATTGGGGGGGGCGTCTGGAAATCTCATCAAAGGCTTTGTTTTCCTCCCACGTTAGCTTTTCAAAGACATCCCATGCAGACACCATAAAATGGCTTCTCTAAACTATTTCCTGAACACTTCAGAAGGATTGTGAAGCATGTGTTGAGGATGAGGAAAGGCATGATGGTGATTACAACCTCAACGATCATTATTGATTCATCTCTGATTCTCAAGTGTCCTATGTAGATTGTTTCAACTCATCTACATAGTTTTACCTGGATTATAAGTGCTGCGTTATTTTGTTTTGCAGAAATGAAATGAGCATGCTGGGGACTTAGCTCAAGTGGCACCACACCTACCTGGCAAGCATAAGGGCCCAAGTTTGATCCCCGATACCTAAAAAAAAAAAAAAGCAAGGCAAGACATAAGCTTGATATTATTATGCAACATGTGCTGGTGTATAGCTTGTCACAATGAAGCTACGTGTGAATTGACCTGTCTGATTAGACACACAGGGAACCTGGTTGGGACAACCCTGACAGTTTGTCCCCCTGACAACTCAATCCTCCACTTCCCTCCCCTGTTGCTCTAGAAGAAGCCCCTGCTCACGGGGGTCCTCCTCTTGGAGTCCCAGAGAGCTCAGAGAAGAAGGCTACGCGTGGAACCTGGTGTGTCAATGTTAGGAAGAGCGTCTGAGGTCACGGGCATAGGACACACAGCACAGTCCTCTGATGTCCTGCTTCGTGCCATGCCTTCCACTCGACTGGAAAAGGAGACTGAAAGGCAGGTCTTGGTTTCCTTCCTACTCAGGACACTGCAGCAGAATGCACCTAGAGTTAAAGGTCTGTACCTGTGTTTAAGCCTTTCTAATGGATGGGAAAGAAGGAAAAAGATCAGTGTACCTCAGGTAGAGATTGCCAACCTGTTTTCCAGGGCTGTCCGTTCCTTTTATGAGTTCTCTCACTTAAGACAACTCGTTAGCATCGCTGGGTCTCAGATTTATCAACTACGCTGATTTCTAGTTGAGATAACAGCATTAAATACCAAGACATACACAACGATTTCTCTCTATGAGGTTAATATGTGATGAAAGTACACAATGGGGCAAATATGTTAGGTAGTTATCATTAACAAGATTACTCTCTCTGTGTTCAACTAAAATACGTCATCATGATCTGAAGTTGCTGTTTTCCTATTTCTGTGCTGTTATATTTTAATTTTCCCTTATGTAAGCATGTGTTGTGTATGTGGAAAAGCAATTACTTTATTTCTGATTTCCCAAAGTATATAGTGTGTTTGTTCCCAAGCAGGCAAAAATAATAAAAATCTGTGTAAAATGCTGTATAGATCCTTCTTTCATTCTCAAATGTTGGCTATCATTGTGACTTTAAAAAGTTGATGTTTTCCTCTCTGAAATTTTATGCTTTACACAAATGTCTTACAGAGTAGAGAGAAATTAAATAGCTTTTATTTCTAGGTCTTGAACACATGGGAACCATCATATCACTAAGAGCATCATAGCTTTAAATCACGCAAAAACCATGGGTAGATTTCATTGAGCATAAAAATTCAAAAGAAAAAAGAAATACAAAGAGAGAAGAGCACAAGACTTATTATTTGGAGACAGAGAATCTTAGACTTTCACATTTCAAGATTTCAGAGAAGTCTGACAATTTCATTCATCAGGAGAATTATTATTTCCTGAAAGACTGGATATGGAGTATTATTCGGCCATGAAGAATGCTAAACTTGAGTCACTTATGCTCAAATGGATGTACCTTGAGGACATACTCATAAGTGAAATAAACAAGACAGATGTGTGACTACCATATTGTTTCTCTAGTATGCGAAACTGTCGGAGTAAATGAGTTCCAGAATGTATGATGGATATCATGAAATGGGAAGAAAGTGTTCCAAGGGAAAGGGAAAAGGGGGTAAGGAAAATATAGCAGGGAAAGAAAAATTTTAATAGTAAAAATGGAGACAAAATTTACATACATAAGGTGGGCAGGGGAAAGGAAAAGATGAGAATCAAGATAGGTCATGTACAGGTTTAAATTTCTAATATTGCCTGTGATCATATTGTGTATGTAAAATGCACCAATAAACTCAGTTTGGGGACGAAAACAGCATAGCAGTGCAACACATGCTAAATTCCAAAATCACTTTTTGCCGCACATTGTCTGGTGTTGAGTATTTTACTCTGTATTTCCATTAGGCAGTAAGAGCTGAATTTAGATAGTCATGATTTTCGTAGAATAAGCTTTGTTTGGGTCAGTACTTATACCCATAAGGAAGGGATATCAGTAAACCCAAAGGACAAAACAATGTTCTTGGGAAGTAACATGTGTCCTCAGTTTATGAA
Source organism: Thryonomys swinderianus (assembly GCA_004025085.1). NCBI lineage: Eukaryota > Metazoa > Chordata > Mammalia > Rodentia > Thryonomyidae > Thryonomys > Thryonomys swinderianus. The sequence goes on from PVIC010037059.1 coordinate 9,506, forward strand.
CTACTGACTTGAATTATTTTCCATATAATGCAAGACATTATCACTAGACTTGTAAAATCCAGCCTGTTTAGTCATAGTAGTATTACAGTTTTGTGGCTTTTGTTTCTTAAATTTGTTTATACCGTATTGTTGGAACAGGGAATTTTAAGGTTTAGTATATTTTTACTTGGGAAATGAAAGTTACTGGAAGGTGTATGATGTTAAGTGTGCTGAAACTATGTGAATGTAATTGAAGTTATTAAAATGTATACTTAATATGGTTAATATGATAACTTCTTTGCCATGTGTACCTTACCCCATGAACGAAACAAAGGCAGATGACCATTTAAAACTATACACAAGTAACAGAAACAATTGGTATATACCAACTATACCTGAATAGAGAGAAAAAACAAAACCTCTCACGGACACTGATTTTCTTTGTGTGTCCTTTTTCCATTCGTGCGGGGAAGTCCTCAGAGACTGGGATGATGTAGGCCCACGAGGTGAATTATGAGCTGTGGGTATTGAGCGCCCAAGGTCACAGAGCAGTCAATAACCAGTTTCTACTCCAGCTCTTAGGTTTGATGACTCCAGGCCAGTGACCTGCACACCCGTGACCCAGGCTTCATGATTGTAGCGGGGAGCTCCTGCCTGACGCTGTTAGTGTCAGCTCTGAGGACAGAGCTTGGGCCTTCGCTGAGCAGCACAGACAGGAGGCTCTGGGGATCTGGTGTTCCTGACTACGGCCCAGCAGAGAAGCAGCACCACCCAGTAAGTGAAAGGAGACCTCAAAGATAGGGGAAGGATCCTTGAAGGTATTTTTTCTTCATCATAAGGCAAATATGACACTTTAGGTCATCAGGTAGATAGGTGGAAATGTGAAAAGTATCATTTAGAAGGGATGGAATGTTTATGCTCATGGCTGCAGTAGGGAAAGCACAATGGTTATTTGAAATTTGCTTTGTGCCTGTAGGCTGCTTTCGTTTCCCACGGTTGTCTCCCAATAGCAGCAGCAAACGCGCCCTGCCGCAGTGTTTCCTGAACAAGTGAGAAGTCTCAGAGAAGCGATGCTGACGATGCAGAGGACGACAGTGCCCGCATCACCAGGAGCTGGCGCGGGGGCTTCCTGTACTCCAGGCCCTGGGCAGCGTGTTCTATGAGGCTTGTTTCATTTCACGTGCTTTGCCTTCCTCAAGTTATAACTGACCACATCATTACTACTCACAGAAAACGGAAAGTTGGTCATTTCAGTGAAAACTGCCACTGATTATCAGATAGGAGAATTATTCCCCGGAACTGGGCTGTCTGATAACAGACGCGGAATTGTCGCAGAGCGAAGGCCGGCAGATTGCCCTTCACAGCACGACCGTCTCCCTTCTCTGAGACTCCCGGAGGGGAGTCCGTGCTCACCCTGCCTTTCCTGCTGGCGGCTCCTCAAAGCCCAAAGAGCAGGGCACGGAGTGGCATCAGCCTCACCCGCCACAGGAGGGACAGACCACCCTGCACGAGCTCCTCTCCTGCCACTACTGCGGGGTATTCTTGTCCCTTCCCGTGTCCTCCTCCTGCCTGCAGTAACTTCACCTGACCTCAGATGGGGATGAGTCCGGTGGGGATTTCATTTACCTTTAGGAAACACGAGAGATAAAATATGAAACAACAGTGCACCAGTTTTAGGACTGGGAATCTCTACTCCAAAGTTGATGGTAAACAGTGGAAAACGTTACTGCATGGACCAGCATCTGTCAATGTATTTTTAATCGTTTCTGCTCCATTTATTATTTCTGACACATGCACACTATAATCCGTTCAACTCTATTGATATAAAACATTTCAAAACAAAACGGAGACACTCATTGGTTAAAAAGGGCACAAGGAGAGAGGAGAAGGTGAATGTACGCTTCTGGCTGAGCTGCAGTATTACAGAGCCGTTCTGGGCCCCAGTGCCTTTTGAATACAGTTTACTCTATCAGTGAACTTCCTACCTGCATAGTCATAAGAAAACAAAAACCTCACAAGTACTAAGCTCCACCCTTTTTTTAGTTACTGCCATGTGGAGATGAATTTTTTTTTCCCTGTTTTCCTCAGGCAGTTTGAGCCTGGAGAGGAACAGACATTCAGGCGCATTCTGCTCACTGTAGCAGGACAGTGACGTGAGACTGAAATGCTCGTTTCTCCAGCCCCACTTCCGGCCACAAGGTCCACTGCGGAGAAAATGGCACTGTTACCTCCTGCATGATACTGAGATCTTTTGTGTGTTCTCACGAAGAAATCAAGACTAGACAACCCTCCAGGATATTTTAAAGATACATCTCAAAAGAAAATATGTAAGTTATAATAACCCACTCACTGTATTTAGAAAATAACGCTCAAGGTTTTAAGTACATGACGTGTTGGAAATCACTGAAGTATCATCTACCAATGCATTTCATGCAAATTTTCACATGACTGACAAGGAGAGAGGCATTAGAGTTGTTTTAACAATAAATTTACAAGTTAAATGAAGTCTTTTGTCTCTCAGAATGTGGTGGCAATAGTTAAAGGAGAGTTAGGGTCACCTGACTATGTAGTCTATGCTCTTTTGGGCACAATATTTGTTTAGTTAGTCTACTTAGATGAGTTCTAGGTACTTTTAGGTAATTTTTCAAGAAAACTGCTTGTCAATTCATAGATCAGGGCTGATTCAGAAATACTGAAAGGAAATTCTAGCAATGAAATTGAAGAGAATAGATATCTATTAGAACAGGAAGCAAGAAAATGAAATTATGGAGATATAGAAAAAATTCAGGTTTCTTAGGAGATTGCACAGATTTCAAAAAATATTAATGTCAATGTAAATATTATTAGATATGTATATGCCTGTATCTGTAGAGGTGATATTAAATGGAAGATTTTCTAAATGCTAGAAAATATGCTAAAACAGAGGTTCTCAACTCTGGCATAAGAGTAACGCAGAAACCTGAAATATAGATTAAATCTCGTGCTCTCAGTTTACACTGTCTGAACATTTCAAAATGTCCCTTTATGAATTTATTACCAAATTAGTACTAAAGTTCATGCAAACTAAGTTGTTTGCAAAACACTTTTTAAAATCAACCTTGTAAGGTAGATAATTATTCTTGTTATACAAATAAAAGAGGGTTATATTATCTGCATATGTATTTACCCTACTTTATGCGCCTTTCTGTTGCGAATGAATTTCAAATTATGTTTACATTATTTCATAAGCTTTTTTCTTTCATAGTTTTCCTAACTAAACTGAAGTACAGCTTGAAAAAGATGTGTCCCACTTTGCTTCGTGTAGCTGAAGTAAGAGAAACGCAAGGCTTAGGCTGGGGGGGAAAAATGATGTGAAAATATGTCAGAATTAGGAAGGATAGGACTCAGCCAGACTGTATTTCTAAGATCTCCCCTTCCAAATAAGAGGCTTTATGACCAGAAAAACAATAAAACATGTTACCACCATACTGTGGAATACGGAATCAATAAAAAGAACAAAGAGGGCCGGAGGGTTAGCTCAGTGGTTCCGGCGCCTGCCTCGCAAGCGCAAGGACCTGAGTTCGATCACCGGTAACCACATATAATGCTGGGCGTGGAGACACGCCCACCAATAATCAACACCGCACACCACAATGCCGGACGTGGTGGCTCACGCCTGTCATCCCAGCACTCGGGAGGCAGAGACAGGAGGATTGCTGAGTTCGTGGCGGCTTGCCTGGGCACCATAGTGAGCTCAGGGCCAGCCTGAACTACAAAGCGAGACCCTGTCTCAAAAAGCAAAAAAAAAAAAAGAACAAAGAGAGGTAAATTAGCAAAGATTTCAGTAGTGTTATAAGAAAATCCTGTATAAAATTAAAACATCAAATGAGTTTTTTATCTTATTTTTTTAATCATTTACAAGTATAATGTGGGGATTATGTTATATTTGTGGTCATAGTGCTCTAAAATTCTGTGCATCTATTTTAACCTCACTTATACACATGAGAGTTAACTAAAGGCAGAGAGGTACATATGAAAAAACTGATATGCAAACAATGGCTGAGTGAACTCTCATTGAAAGGCAAGCATCAGAAAACCCAGGAGTGAGGAAAATTTCTGCGAGGTAACTTGGGTAACACCATGTGTTCTCATTATGACCAAATTAATTGACCTTTAGAACATGCAGTCCTGGACCTTGTAGAATGTTAAACACCTGACATCGAGGGATATTGTGCCATGTTCTGATAGTAAAGTAACTTATATCTGAGTGCTTTTCATTTTCTGTCAATAGAATCCTATTTTTAACTTGCATTTAATTCTTTTCTCAAAAAGAATTGCACATGCTTTACTGAACTGGTAGAGTTCTGAACCCTAGAGTTCTCGGTCTAACGCTGTGCTGTAGAATATCTGTAAAGGAGAACTTCACAAAGGTAATGAAAAACGGGCAATACAATAATAAAACACTTCATCATGATGGAGATTGTCATAATAGCATAACATTGCTGAAGGTTTGGTCCTTCACGTAGGAACAATTTGACTGGGAATATTAAAAAGCGTAACATATACAGACTTTCGTGTGCTATGTATGGGTTTCATTTTTCTAACAAATTTTCTTTTCAAAAAGGTGTCCAACCAATATCAAAACAGATAATCTAACCTGTGTCTTGGAATTCCACCTCGTGGGCTTCTCAGAGAATCCAGCCCTGCAGCCCGTCCTCTTCGGGCTCTTCCTGTCCACGTACCTGGTCACGGTGCTCGGGAACCTGCTCATCGTGCTGGCCGTGAGCGCTGACTCCCGCCTGCACACCCCCATGTACTTCTTCCTCTGCAGCCTGTCCTTCGTGGACATTGGTTTCGTATCTACTACAGTCCCAAAGATGATAACTGACATCCTCACTCACAATACAGTCATCTCCTACGTGGGCTGCCTCAGTCAGATGTCTGTGTTTCTCCTTTTTGCATGCATGGACGATATGCTTCTGACCGTGATGGCCTATGACCGCTTTGTGGCCATCTGCCACCCCCTGCATTATACAACCGTTATGAATCCTCGCCTCTGTGTCCTGCTACTTCTGGCATCTGTCTTTCTTAGCCTTGTGCAGTCCCAGCTACATAATTCAATTGTTTTACAATTCACCTGCTTCACAGATGTGGAAATTGCTAATTTCTTCTGTGACCCTTCTCAGCTCCTCAGTCTTTCGTGTTCTGGGCCCTTAATCAAGACCATGGTCACATATATTGTTGGTATTATCTTTGGCTTCTTTCCCATCTCAGGACTCTGTTTCTCTTACTATAAAATCATTTCCTCCATTTTAACAATACCATCGTCTGGGGGGAAGTACAAAGCCTTCTCTACCTGTAGTTCTCATCTGTTAGCTGTTTGCTTATTTTATGGAGCTGGTATTGGAGTGTACCTTGGTTCAGATGCATCATCTTCTCCCATCAAGAGCATGGCAGCCTCAGTGATGTACACCGTGGTCACCCCGATGCTGAACCCCTTCATCTACAGCCTGAGGAACAGGGACATCAGTAGCACCCTGAAGAGGCTCCGTAGTTGAAAGGTCTCAACTCAAGATTTTTGACATCCATTTGGAATGTGAATTAAACACTCCAAATTCACTTTTAAATACCACCTTCATGAAAATTTTAAGAGTTTGAAAACTTCAATTTTTTATTATGTTTCATATTAGAATGATAGCTCTTTGTGGAAGATGGCATCATACCCATGCATAGTTTCATTTTGGAAGTTAGAAATTTTTAGTAGTGCTACATTTCTCAAGTGTAAGAGAGTCATGTTAATATTTTTTTTAAATGAAAGGGATACACTTCTTTTTGTGTACTCTGTTGGGTAGAACAGGCCGTTGGGTAGACTGGGGGGAAGAAATGTTTACCCATGGCTCTCTGATATCATAAACAGAGCACTGTGCCAATTGAATCCTGGCACTCAGACCCTTTGGCCATCTAAGCACCCACTTCCTGTCCCCACAGGAAGTGATCCCTTTTTACTGTGTTCTACCCTTAGGGAGCTTCAGGTCAATCAGAGCAGCGAGGAGGGTGGCACCTGCCGCATCCTTTGTGGGGAGGATTTCTGAGATCAGAGATGATGACACAATGTGAGAAAGTCCACAGTGGTCGCTGTCATCATTCTTCTCATTCTTGTTTTTTCAAGACACCTCGCTGTGTAGTTCAGAATCGCGTTAAATCACTATGTACTTACCTGGTCTCAGACTCATGCCTCCTGCCTCTGGCTCACTTGCCTTAAAGATGCTTTCAGCGTCCTCCCATCTTTTGGCCATTCCTAACATCGAGAAAAGAAATCAACTTATGGCTTGATTACTTTCCTCCTCAAGATATCAGAGATTTTTTTTTAATTTTGAAAAAAAATATTTTATTAATACATGTGCATAAAATAATGATTATTTCATTGTGAGGGTTGCTACATGTGCTGAGACATCTTGATTATTCTGTCATCTTCTTCCCCTCATCTCTTCCCCTTCATTTTATCTTTTGGTCTCCATACACATTTTACACCATCTAGCTCCCTGTTTTCCATTATTATTCTTTATTTTATTTGCACACTACCCTTTTTATACTATAAGAGAACCCATGTGAGAGAGTTTAATGTTCCTCTGACAAAGATGTAATTTCAAGTGGTGCCATGCCAACCTTGGACACACAAAGACCCGAGTTTGATTCCTGGTACCACAAAAAAATAATAATAATAATTTCAAGCTCTGGATTCTGCTGGAAACTTTTTGATGCTTGGGACACAAAGTCAAGAGTTGGCCAGCCAGATACAAACACTCAGAGTTTAGGTTCGAGTCCCATTTCCATCCCTTGGGATTTCTATAACATACGGCAAAGTTCTCCAGTCTGAGCCTCTCCACTGACATCTGAGTTGATTTCTTCTTGAAACCACTGCATTGATATGGATTAAATAGATAACATGTTGCCCTGTCATCTAGAGGTGATGGGTGTGTCCTATAACCTTCACAAGCAGTAAGAGTCTTCTTAGAACCAATGCTATGGTTCAATTTCATGCTTTTAAAATGAAACATTCTAGGATCTGAAATTATCATCTTATTTCTTGGATAAAGTGGCGTTTTGCTTTTGTTTCTGTATAAATATACACAAGTGTTTGGAGAAGATCGATGGACTCTTTCATTTTAGATTCCCTGGATCCTCTCACTATCCTGACACACAGGAGGAATTAAAAGTAAAACTTTTCAGTAAGTACTAATTAGACTCTCCCTCGGATCACAACAGGAGGGCGTAGTAACTGTGGCTTCCACACTCTGGCGCTTTCCCGTGGGTGGCTTCGCTCCCTCCTGGGCATGTGCCTAGAGCCGGAGCCAAGATGAGACAGCCCTTCTTTGTCCTCAGTAGGAATACACGGCCCTGGTACTTTCATTGAGCACCAGCCACTACATTTCCGCCCCTCTTCTGGGTGCATTACTAATTAACAACGAGTACAGTCATTTGATGATCAACGACTAGAGGTTCTGGAAAAAAACATACATCGGTTGACGTCACTGTGCGAGTGTCATGATGTGTGGTTACACGAAGTTTCCTCGGACGTCACTGAGCAGTGAGAGGCTTTAGGACGGTGGCGGAGAACTTACGGCAGCCGCCACAGTGGGCTGCTTGTATCACTGAGAGCGCCATCAGCCCAACCATCACTGCTTTAGGAGCATCACAGAGCGTCCAGCCTGTCACTGACCGACGTACCACTGTGCGGTGTACGGCTGTACTCAAATAAATGTGTACACCTTTGTACTGCAGCACTGTTCACAATATTCAAAAACATCCTATCTTTTCTCTGGCATGAGAAACTGAAAGGTGTGAATGAGCTCTAGAATGCACGGTAGATATTGTGAAATAGAAAAAATTCAAAGGGGAATGAGGTGTAGGGGTGACTAACAAGGGGAAGAAAAACTATGATGGTAATTTTAAAAAGGGGAAATAAAGCCTATGCAGCCAGCTGATTTTTGAAAATTATGCCAAAACTCTACAGTGAAAAATGGAATTTCTTTACAAAACCAGTGTTGGGAAACTGAGCGTGCACTATCTCACACAATGCGCAGGAGCAGCAGCCAACGGAGCACAGGCTTGAAAGTGAGAACAGGAAGCATGAAGCTGCCAGAAAACGCCAGAAAAGGAGTTTTTGTCAAAAGAAAAAAATACAAAAATATACAACAACAGCCAGGCATGGTGGCTCACGTCTGTCATCCCAGCACTCAGGAGGCAGAGGCAGGAGGATTGCTGAGTTCGAGGCTTACCTGGGCTACATAGTGAACTCAGAGCCAGCCTGAACTACAAAAGCGAGCCCCTGTCTCAAAAAATATATATATACGACAACAGATACTTTGAAAATACAAGAAATTAAATGTAGAATGTAGAACAGAAAAGATGTACGATATATAAATTCAAGTGGTGTCAGGCCTACCTTGGAAGCACCGGGACCCAAGTTCAATTCCCAGTACCAAAAAAAAAAAAAAAAAATGCAGATCGATCTTTCAAAAAATAAACCAGACACAGTAATATGAGCATTGTGTTTTTCCTCTTGTGTGCCCCAGCTACACAAAGTGCACCCAGAGGTAGAGGGTCAGCTCTGGGAGGGGACTGGGTGGGGGGTGCCCAGCTACGGTAAACGCACCCCGTATACATGCAGGAAAGTATCACACTGGCTCACAGCGACAGGTACGATGGGTATACACTGATGAAACAGAGAAGAAAGAACCTCACATCACTCATAAGTTTTGTGCTGAGTAAAATGAGAAAACACCCTTCAAAGGACATTTATTTT
>PVIC010037060.1:0-18257 GCA_004025085.1 Thryonomys swinderianus
GAGGGAGGGAGGGAGGGAGGGAGGGAGGGAGGAGAAAGGGAAAGGAAAGGAAAAGTAGTTTGTGTATAGTATTGAAAGAAAAGCTGATTAGATTCTCTCAGGTGATTTCCCAGCATGGAGCAAGTCCACAGGAGCTCCACCCACAACCTCCTGGGAACTGACTACTTGGAAGGAGGGGGATGCCTCAGTGCTAGCTATTCCTTTAGGGGGGCAATGGTTCTTCAAAGGAGAACTCCTTCCTTCTTTTTGGCATCCATGATTTTCTTCACTGCCTCTCCACAGTACTAGCAATGTCCTAAGAATCTTTCTATAAGACAAGAGTGGTAAAACGACCTACTTACTCACATAGCTTGTAAATGTCAAGTCTGGGAATTAAAAGCACCTATGATTCCACAGTTAATGTTTCTGCCATGAAACACTATCTCCTCAAATGGGTGACATGCAAACACGTACCCATGTCACACTGGGCTCCCTCAGGACATAAACCGAAGCTCAGTGGTTCGCTACAGAGAAAAATCAATAATGTGAGATTATTTTATCACATTAAAGAGTCAAAATATAGAAATAATGACATCCACAACTAGAAATGACACAGCCAAAAATAAGCCACACGTGAGTGAATGGTGTCATCATTTCCTAGCCATGGTGAGCGTCAGGAACTGGTTGACAAGGACTTATTTCTTTGCTCTAAATTTCAGTGTACTTTAGGACAGTAGTTCTCCAACCACCATACAGAAAGACAGGTCATTCCAGGATCATAAGTTTGTGGAGATATACATGGTGAAAAGGTAGAAAGCAATTTGTCCCAGGTCACGCATCAAGAGCCATACTGGGAGGTAGAGCGGCATCCTCAAAGCCAGGGTCCTTTCCACTGATTAGACGACGCTGTCCTCTAAAACAGTTCCAGAAAATCAGCTCAAGGACATGAGAACAGAAATGGCTTGAGGGGAAGTACATGGCCTCCTTAAAAAGAGGAAATAGAGGAACAGTATTTTCTTGAGTGTGGAAAAGATGAGCGAAGGAGAAGGCCGAGCAGAAGGGGAGGTGGCCCCAGGGAGAGAGCTGTGCGAGCGTCTCTGACAGGATCCACCTCTCTGGAGTGAAGGGCTGTGAGGGCGATGGAAGAGACCATCTGCTCCGCCCTCAGAACATCTGTTATAAAGTAAGACTGATGGCATGTGTCATGTCAGGAGGATCTTGTGAAAGAAACTGCTGAGCCGTACATGATCGGAGCTAATAGAGAAGTCCCCAAGGTTTGAAGACCTAGATTCTAATCCCAATTCAACTGCCAATTTACTATGGTACAGTGGGAAGCTGCTTAACCCTATTCTGTCTCAAGTTCTCCCTCGGCAATCGGGCGGTAAAAGAAACACTCTTGGGACCACTCCAAAATCACATTCTCGTATTCATGATAGGTACAATACATCTGCAAAGCCCTAAGACGGTTCCACTGGTTCCAGTTCAAAGGAGTCCTTCCACTTCAGCCCAAAGAATGAGAAACCTAAATTCTTTATTCTGTGCCAACTTTCAGAGCAAAAACACAGCAGACCTGTGTCCTACCAAAAGAACGTTTTAAGAAACTAAGAAAATCACAAACATATTTGGAGTACATGTTTATCCTTACATGGTGAGAAACAATATCTATTTTTTATAGTTATGATTATACCTTGTAAAATTCAAAGACAGAATCCATATCATAAGTTATACAATTATATTAGTCTTCCAGCTTCCCCAGCTATAAAGAATAGATTTTTTTACCCTGCATTCTTCAGGCTAATAAATTGTGTTTTGCTCAGATTAGATGTATTTTTAATAGGCTCATAATAAAATAAACTCAAATAAGTTCACTAAACACTTATTCAGTACTTTTAGTTTCAGGCATCCAATCATAGAATAGCTGGAAGTCTTAGGAAAGACAAATTGCTCATCATTACCATGTCTCTACCATATCTAGAACAAAAGGAATAAATTAACATTAATTTGTTTCAAATCTTTCCTCTGATCAGTCACACAATCCCACTTGTCAATGTAAAGCAAATTCATGTAAAGCAGAGGGTCTTTTTTTAATCAATAGATATTACTTATGGGTGAGAATGTGAAAGAAGGGAGAGAATTTCTGAGGAAGATGAAGGCCTTCTTTTTTCTTTATAACCAGAAAACCAGAATCAAGTTTAGGGTTTGCAATGTTGAAATCCTCACCTTAAGTCCATTCCTTTGAGTTAACTACTGTTCTCCCAAAGCAACAAATTTTAAAATGAAAATACCCCTGAGATGAATGGCACATTAAACTAAGATCACTTTTTGTATGAATTGCTTTATTGGATGGCTTTGTCAATCAAATTAATCCCAGGGGGAGGATGATTTGAATGCACTGTGTTTACAAGTGAGCCTGGACCAAAAGAGAGAGGAGGTACTTAAAAGAGGGCTGTGAGAAAGCCCCGGATGTTGCTTTCCTTCTGTTACTTGTTGATCTCAGCCTTCCAAAGCGTCATAAGTTGGCAACAACCTTAGAAGTTAGGATGGAAGAAGTTGAGATGCCAAAGGGTTTTACTTCAAATCTATTGCCATTTTCTTGCAGCATTATTCATAATAGCCAAGACGTACATTAAGTGTCTTTCAAGAAACAAACAGGTAAAAAAATGTGATTCACATACTCACATGTACACCTACACTCACATGTACGTGCATACATAAAGGAGGAATATTCTGTTTTTAAAAGAAGGGAACGGGAACCTTGTCATTTGTAACAACATGCATGGAACTGGAGAGCCTTATGTTAGGTGAAGTAATCCAGGCACAGAAAGACAGCAACAGCATGATTTCACTCATATGGAATCTAAAATAGCTGCACCCATAAAAGGAGAGAGGAGAAGGGTAGTTATCAGGGGCTGGGGTTCAGGGGGGAGAACAGGGAGATGCTGAGCAAAGGATACAATCTTTAAGTTATATAAGATTAAGAAGTTCTGTGAGCCCCATTCTATAGCATGATAGTAGTATACTTTCAAACTAATAGAATAAATCATACAGGTTTTCACTGCAAGCAAAAAAGATAATTATGAGAGGTGATGGGCATAATCAGGAGGATTGTGGTAATTATTTCACAATGTTTGCAGATATCAAACATCATATTGGGCCGCAGATGTAGCTCGGTGACACAGCACCCACCTGGCAAATGCAACATCCTGAGTTCAATCCCTAGGACAAAAAAACAACAAAAAACTAAAATAACAAAACACTATATTATACACTGTAAATATCTACAGCTGTATCAGTTATGCCTCAAGAGAGTTCAGAGGAAAGATGCATATATTATAGTAAGAAAATAATATTTTTCTAGAGCAGTCCTATCCAGTAGAAAAACAACATGAGTCCCCAGGTTAAAAATATACACCAGCTACATTTTCAAAAAGTTGAGACAAGAAAAATTAACTTTACTATTGTGTTAAATTGCTGGGCATGGTGGCTCACGCCTGTAACCCCAGCCCTCAGGAGGCAGAGACAGGAGGATTGCTGAGTTTGAGGCTTGCCTGGGCTACATGGTGAGCTCAGGGCCAGCCTGAACTACAAAGCGAGACCCTGTCTCAAAAAAAAATTATTCTACTATTGTGTTAAATCAATAAATTCAAAATAATACCACTTCAATATGTAATCTAGATAAAAATTAGGGAGATAATTTACATTTGTTTTTCCTGAGTTCCTGAAACCTCACACATATTTTTGATTTATAGATCATATAATTTCCACACTAAATGTTCATTGGAAAATAGCTGATACATTTTTAAGTCTCATAACATTTATAATTAACAAAATAGACTCACAAACCCAGGTTGTTCAAAACAGACTAAGAATTTTCCAGTAATCAAATATCAGTTTTAAAACATAAATTAGGGGCCAGAGGGTTAGCTCAGTGGTTCCAGCGCCTGCCTCGCAAGCACAAGGACCTGAGTTCGATCCCCGGTAACCACATATAATGCTGGGTGTGGAGACTCACGCCCACCAGCAATCAATACCGCATACCACAATGTCGGACGTGGTGGCTCACCCCTGTCATCCCAGCACTCGGGAGGCAGAGACAGGAGGATTGCTGAGTTCGCGGCGGCTTGCCTGGGCACCATAGTGAGCTCAGGGCCAGCCTGAACTACAAAGCGAGACCCTGTCTCCAAAAAGCAAAAAAAAAAAAAAAAAAACCATAAATTAATCAAAATTAAATTTAACTTCAAGTTCATTTGCTCAGTTGCATAGTCTATTTCAGGTATGTAGCAGCCACCCAGTAGCACTGCACTGAACAGCATGTGTGTCGGATAAGCACAGTGGAAAGCTGAAGCCCTGGTGCAGCAAGACTAAGAGTTCCACAGTGAGCACTCCTGAATTCATCTGGCTCTTTCGAAGAGCACAGACCATAGCCATGTGCCTGGCCAGCCACTGCATACAGGGAGTTCACAACTCTAAATGTGGCCCTACCATAGGATAATGTGGATCCTTAACATCAGCCCTACTGCTTGTGATAACAATGGGAAGACAAGCTCCTTGAGAACAGGATGCAGCTTACATTCAACCCACAGTGCTTTGGCCAGTGCCTGGCACAAAACCAGCATGTCATCAAATCTTATTAAATGAATGATTGAGTGCTCCTGTGAGAGTTGACCAATAGGATCCTTTCCACAGGCGTTATGATGTGCGCGTAACAATGGTCACCTTGGCCATAACTTAGGTAGACAGTCAATAGATTGTGAGCTCATGACCACTGTGAGTGACACACTGATAGCAAGTCCACTCCGTATGCCTTGACTTCTAAAACACGTTCTCAAAGTCAGACATTTAGTCAGCCTGTGGAAAAGTAAATCCTCTCATCAGAAATGAGATGCTTTATACATCTCTTCAAGAAAATAGGAAGACTTCATGCACCTGAGGGGGAGAAATAAACAAAGAAGAGGCACTCTGAAAGTGCACAAAGGAAGAGCACAGAACGAAGATACCGAGACATGAAGGTCAAAGAAGACCCATTTCCTGTTGGCCTTCAACAAACACTGATAGTGCCTAACGTCGCCTACGCATTCTATATAGTACTGCATGCTTCCATTGTAGGGGTGTGGGATGACAGGGAGGGCGTAAGAGGACTTACAACTGTTAGGATGCCTATGCCAGATTTTAAAAGGAAAATAACAAGTGTTGGTGAAAACGTGGGCAAGTTAGAACCCACCTACATTGCTGCTATAGAGAACACGGTGGTGCTCCCTCAGGAAGCCAGACATAGAGTTAGCACACGGACCAGTGTATTATTCAGTTATCTGGTCACCTCATAAGCCATCCAAGTTGATATATGAAATTACTCGTCACACCCAGCAACTCCACTCCTGTGTATATATCCAAAAGAATCCAAAACAGATGTCCAAACTGAGACTTGAACACAGATGTTTATAGCTCCACTGCTCACAGTGGCCAAAATTCAGAAAGAATTCGAAAGCCTGAGTGCTGAAAAGATAAATAAATGGTGATGTATCCAAACAATGGAAGAGTATTCACCCATTAAAAGGAATGAAGTGTGAAGTCCTTATTCGTGCCACTTGGATGAACTTCAAAAGCTTCATGCTAAGTGAAAAAGCCAGGCACAAAGATCGCAAATTATACAATTCCATTTAGATCAAATATGCACAATCAGTAGATCCATAGAGACAGAAAGCAGATTAGTGGTTTTTAGAGATTGAGTGGTGTGCAAAATACATGGCAACCACTCAATGAATATGGGCTTCCTTCAGCATAATATAAATATCCAGGAATTGGACAGTGGTGATTGTTGAACAGTGTTATGAACATGCTTTTCCTACTGAATCACACTTTTTAACATTATTGATAGTTATGCTGTGATTCATGTGTTTTAATCACAATTTCTAAAAACTCAATAACCAGAATCAAGGAGAACATTTTTGTACAAAATGAGGTGAAGTTTTAATGAAGAAGAGATTGATTCTTTCCTCTTTTCCTTCTTAGATTTTCTTCTCTTTCATCTTCTTTTACTCGGTTATCTAAGGCTAATCTGTATTCCTACAATTCCTTTGTTTCTACTACAGCTCATAAGTGCCATAATTAAAAACTTTCCCTTTTTTCATTTTATTTAATACAACAGAGCCTACAAGTAGAAATCACATCGTTCCCAACAAACTTGGGTTCTAACAGTCCTTGTCTACTATGAGTCTAGCACTTTAAGTGTTCTTTCTCTATTAGGAGTTAGAGACTTTAAAATCAGAAACAGCAACAAAATTGCTTAGGATTAATTTTCTAAAGGAGAAAAATAATGTAGATGTACTGAAGTGAAACAGTAACAAAATGAATCTAACTTGAAAATCCTCTTTTCATCTGGATATTTTCATTCCTCAGTGAATACTGACCAAGGACCTCCCACATGTGCTGCCTATGACGGTGGTGAGATGATGAATTTTCCTGAAGCTGACTTTGGGCAGACATTAAGAGTCATATCATTATTGAAACAAAGGTAAATACTACTGTACAGATGTGAAAGACACAACAGAAGAGTGTGTTTAAACCACTGGGGAATCGAGGGAGAATAAGGCAAGACCCATTTTGTACATGCCTTTCTTGCTATATAATACACAGGAGTTCCACTATTATGCCATCCTTGGTAGGACCATGAAACTATTTGGTAATACTGAGTCCGTGATTCACCAAAATGTTTTCAGCACTGCCAATGATTGACTGCCATTGGACTTGGTCAAAGATGAGTTGTACCAAATTCCTTGATGTGTACAATACAGAGAAGGCTGCATGAAATTTGGAGACATACATATCGTGTTGTAGCTCCCAGTCTCCCACATTTCTATCATTGTTTAATACAAGAACTTTCAGACTATTGAAATTGGCTCGGGTTTCGCCTATTGCTCCTGGCACCTGAGAATTCCAACTACATGTTAAGAGACTGAGACATAAGAAGGATTTTTTTAAGGCCCCATACATGTGTATCACTAGAACCTGATATCAACAAATACTGAGAAAAACCACAATCACTAATTACCTGGGGAATGAGGCTGCCTGCAAAGGGGACAAATTACATAAAAGAAGCAAGTGAACCATACCCTAAATCTGAGAGTTTCTGCTTAGTGATGGAAATTACTGATACATTCCCTGGTGCATGTGCTTTTCAGTTAATACCACAGTTATTTAAATGAGATAAGTCGAATATAAACAAAAAAAAAATGATAAGCAATTGTTGAACCCCAAACAAGAGGAAAGGCGAACTAGGGAAAGAGCTGGAAGGGTTAGGGCTCTGTGACTGGGTGAAGGCCCTGTGCTACTTTCTGGATTCCACACGGGCTCAGTGGCAGAACCTCAAATTTGTACTTTCATTTATTGGTTGACCTGTGCTACACTCCTTTATTTCAAAGATGCTCATGAAGATGTAAAATTGTCAACCTCAAATAACAGAGAAAATATGCAAGAATAAAATTATTCTAAAACTCCTACCTCACTGTGGTGGGTTTTGCCTATATAAAGAGTGTTCAGATCCACCACTTTATTGGCTATTACAAGTAATTTGAAACTTTCTCATTACACATTCTTTTTAAGATTTTCTAGGAAAAGCTATTCTGTATTTCATGGATGTGGTCACTGTCCAAGTTCTTACAATGGCTTTAAAATCCAAAACACAAAAGGCAAAATTAAAAGCAGTACTACTACCCCAATTAGGAATTTAATTAATTCCTGCTGGAGGTCACACAGGCCCTTGTGGATGACATATGAAATGGACCTAAGTGTTCCATAGCAACAGTGAACATGAAGGCTCAGGATTCAAATACAAACATGCTCCCTGGGGAGAAACTCACATGATAGCACCTGTGTTTCAGGGAGCCGATCTGCGCGCCAGCACTTAGCTCCTTTGAACTTTTTAAAATTGAAAATCCCACCTCCATGGGTGGCGCCCCGGCGAGCTAGCTAACTTCTGACTGAGACATAAGTCAGCCTTGTGGCCCCTGTTAAACAAAACCTCCACGCAGCTGCCTTTAGAATGGGGCTCGCGCAACACACAAGCATGGCTGCACACATGTGCTTCATGCAGACACACAAGCCATAAGCACTCCGAGGAAAGAGCTCTTTTCGCAAGACAGGAGAAGGGGAGATCCTTTATCTGCTGTGCTAAAGGAGGGGTAAAGGAAGAGGGCCTTTTTCAACAAATATATTATTTATAAGTAACCTTGAGTGGTAACACAAAATTGAAGAGGGCAGCATATTTATCAGCGGGGTGGGAAGGAGGATTGATTCAAACATTAAAGCTTTCACGTTACCTCTGTTTTCAACCGAGATACTTGTGTTTTCATACCTCCGCGTTCCAGCTTCCCCTCCACTGGCTGGGAAGTGCAGTCTCTACCCCGGGCTCATGATTATGCTGTCAGCTAAATGATCAATCACGCTATTGCCAATTTTGCATGGAGACTTCACGGCAGGGTGAAATCAGAGAACAAAATGGCTGTGGGGGAAGAATTTGTTTAAATACAGCTAGTTTGGAGAACTGGCAAAATGGTAAGAAAAATGATGGAAAACATATGAAGTGTAAATGCATCTATCTTTAAGGCAGATCCATTTCAAAGCTTTCCACAGCATGAAAGCCATTGTGGGGTGCATCTGAGTGTTTAGACTAGTAAAAGACTGTAATCAGGTTGCAACTAAATGCCAATATTTCAGTCCATTGGCTGTGGGCACTGATTGTATTTACCGCAAGTCTCTAAACTAAATGAATGCACTGAAGGCTACTTATCAAATAAAGCTTGTTTTATATTTACAATCAGGAAAAAAATGTCCTAAGAAAATCCTACAGCCACCAACCCCAAGCAAAAGGAATAAAGGGGGTCAGAAGGGAACCTGGGAGTGTTTTGGAGCAACCGGTGTTAGAACTTACTGTGCTTGTGTGGAGTCCTCTGCACAGCACAAGGGCCAGAGAGCGGGCCCAGGGCCAGCATTCCTCCGAGAGTGCTGCCCAGGCAGGTGCTCACGAGGGCGGGCGGGCCTGGCTTCCACTTCACACCTCAACCTCCTCCACTGAATTTCAGCCAGCAGGTGACGCCTGATGCTTTTAACATCCCTGTTAGGCTTAAATGCGAGTTTTGAATGGCTAGTCCCTAAAGACTGAACGGATGGATATGATCTACTATCCCAAGGGCAGATCATGGTTGCCTTAAATCCATCATTTTCACTCTGCCTTTGTGATACACTTATGATACAAACAATCCTTTCTTTATGCAAGGCCTGCTATTAATTCTAATCTTACAGTGCTCTCTACTGGTGACAGATGATGTGAAACCTCGTTAGATAGCAAAAGGCCTAATTAACTTCACATCCTGAACTCACACATGTCAAGATCATCTTACAACTCCCCAGTTCGCTATGCAGCACAGTCTGAAGCCTTGACACTGCACTGCTGCGATGGTGACCCTGAATCTCAATTATGTCAGCTTGGTTGGACTAAGAAATGCCCAGCAGATCACTAAAGCACGTGTCCAGGTTTGTCTGGGCTGCTCATGAAGGCATGGCTTTGGGTAATATATATGGCTCTTCACCTCCTGTTCTCTGGATTGGACCCCTGTTCCCCATGAACTGAGCATCCTTCCTCCACCCTGCCTTCCCTCGCAGTGTTCCTGCTTTGGAGCCACCTGACTATGGACTGAATCCTCCAAAACCATGAGTGAAATTAAACCTCTCCTCCTCTACATTTTGAATGACTGGAAAGCTCATAGAGCTATGCATCAGAAGCGCCCACATAAACAGGTCTCCAACTCCTGAACAGGAACTCGCAGGTAGGACGGCTATAAAGGTAAATAAAAATGCTAAATTAAGAGGATTAGAATCCTGTCTTTGCTCATAATAGCCTTATGACTCTAAGTCATTTCACTTCTTTATCTTTTTGAGTTTTGATCTTTCTCATCAGTAAAATATTTCTCACCCTGCCTACTTCACTGGGCTAGTGTACTGAATGAGAACACAGGTAGGGTAATACTTCATAAAAATTATCTTATCATGACTCTAAAAGAAACACTCCTTTCTTTAGATCAGTGGCCTTTAACCTTTTTTATTTAATGAGGATGGCTTTTTTTTTTTTTTTTTGAGACAGGGTCTCACTTTGTAGTTCAGGCTGGCCCTGACCTCACTATGGAGCGCAGGCAAGCCTGGAACTCAGCAAACCTCCTGCCTCTGCCTCCCAAGTGCTGGGATTACAGGTGTGAGCCACCACACCCCGAATTGTGGTATGTGGTATTGATTGCTGGTGGGCGTGAGTCACCACGCCCAGCATTGTATGTGGTTACCGGGATCAAACTCAGGACCTTGCGCTTGCAAGGCAGGCGCTGGAACCACTGAGCTAAATCTCCGGCCCAAGGATGGACTTTTTAAAATGCAGTCACACATGAATTAATTTACAGAACATATTAGCAGAATTTCAGTGTAGAATTTCAAGTGTATAACTATGTACTTATCAAGTTGGTTAATGAAAAAGACAAAATTATACAGATATGCATGGAGTTTTGAAACCTGAGGTCTTGGTATCAGTGACACTGACATTTGGCCCCCATATGTAATTTATTTCAGGACTTCTGTTATTTGCACATATCAGAAAACTTACATTTAAAAAGAAAAATGTCTGTAAATAATATTTTAAATTATTTTGAATTCTCAACATTTTCTCTAACATGATACAGAAGCTTGAAATGTAGAAAATAGTGACAATAATAGCTGTTGCTCATATATATTCCCTAGGAGAAAGATATTTCTCCAAGGACTTCATGTGCATTGTTTCATTTAATTCTCTAAGAACCCAATGCAGGGGGCCAGAGGGTTAGCTCAGTGGTTCTGGCACCTGCCTCGCAAGCGCAAGGTCCTGAGTTCGATCCCCGGTAACCACATACAATGCTGGGCATGGAGACTCATGCCCACCAACAATCAATACCACATACCACAATGCCGGGCGTGGTGGCTCACGCCTGTCATCCCAGCACTTGAGAGGCAGAGACAGGAGGATTGCTGAGTTCGCGGCGGCTTGCCTGGGCACCATAGTGAGCTCAGGGCCAGCCTGAACTACAAAGCGAGACCCTGTCTCAAAAGCAAAAAAAAAAAAAAAAAAAAAAAAGAACCCAATGCAGTAATTGCGTATAAAGTCATCATTTTTAGCAGATATAGTGAGAAAGCAGAAAGGGCTTACAAAATTTTCTGCAGGGGTCCAGCTAGGTCTGGGACTAGTGTCCATGCTCTTCATCACTTTGATAAATTACCTTCTTTTTTAAAATTTTTATCTTTATTGGTACATTGTATATACACATTGTGATCACACTCAATATTGGGAATTTGTACCAGTATATGACACAATTTCATTCTCATTTTTTCCCATTCCCCTACCCACCCCACAACCCTCCACCCCCTAAATACACAAGCTTTGTTTCCCTTTATTACCATCACATTTTTTCTTTACCCCTCATTCCTCACTCATTTCCCTTTGCATATTTTCTATTTCACAATATCCATCACACATTCTAGAACTTATTAACATCTTTAATTTCTCATACCAAGGGTAATTTGCCTTCTACAGGGCAAGTACTCTTAAAAATCAAATCACCAACGTTTAACAACCAATAGAAATCCTTAACTAGGACATGTAAATTCTGGCCTAAACAAAGAATGGGGCTGTCAATCAAGTTAAATCTTCTCTATTTAACAAAATGACTTTCCTAATGTATCTTTCTCTGACAGTATCATTTTTAAAGTATATGTGTTCTCTCAATATTTACCTGTCAAGTGATCTCTGAAAATTTTTAAAAAACAGCTAAATTTATTCTGCATTCCATAATGACTCCAACTTCAATTCATTGCTAAAGCTATAACCACAAAGCTAGTAACACTAGGCATGTACACTGCTAGATTAAATTCCTTCTGCTATTAAAGTTCTCACAGAACTATGCCAAACTCGCCACCACAACAGCAAGTAGGAAAGTGGAATTTCCTCACAGTGAGAGCAGGGCACATCGCTCGGTTCTTACTGCATAACCAACCACTCCTGGAGGGCCCTGAGCATCACCTGACATGGCATGAATGAGGTCCACGGATATGTATGGGAATAGTGACTTCATGCAATCCTATGCAGCACACATATTGTCTTAAAATTTTAGTTCCCTGAATATTAATGTTAACAGCTCTTAAACAAAATAAAAAGCAAGCAAGCAAGCACGTGTGTGTGTGTGGTTTTCCTTTAAGACCTGCGTTTCCTACTTGAACACCCACTGCATGACTAAAGGGACCCCGAAGACTCAGGCACCACAGCTTTGCAGAGTAGAGTTAGCACTTCTAGGTTTTTAGAGAGTTTATTTAAGTCCCATTGCAGTATTTTGGCAATTTTTGCCAGTAAATTATTGACCTTGGAAAAATAGAAATATATCTAATGTTTTAGATATTTTTATTACTTAGATATTATTTAGACTTTAGAGATATAAAGTATTTTACTGGTATAGTAACATTAGGAAGTATTATTTATACTTTGTCATACTAATAAAATTATATTTGGTTTATTTGCAGATAGGAAAACCTAGATAAATAGAGAAATAATTGTGGAATGTATTATCTTATAAAAATTCACTATAATTAAGCCCTGTCCCTTTTATCTTTCTACCTCATCTACCATGGTCTATAATATTTCTGAAAAGAATCAATTTAAAAATAAAAAGTTCTAAAGTTTGATTAACTAAAAACCAATATATTTTCTATCTGTTCTATCTGGTTAATTGTAAATGTGTGACAGATTTAATTATATACCTAATTTTTACATAATTATTTATTAAGAGCATTATAATCAAGTTTATAACATATAAAAAGGAAAAGCTTGACATCATGTGATATTCTTAATCATCAAATTGGTACCAGAACTATAACTAGTACTCATTAGTGACTAGTTGTTTAAAAACAAAATAGGGGTACAAGATACACTGAAATTACTAATGAAAACTTTCATTCATTTTCACACATCTAAGTCTTTTATACAAAAATTATCAAAGCATAAACTTTTGGATGTCGATGGTTCTGTAATTGTAACTTTTTGTTAGCCCTTCTGGGCAGTACATAACGATGATATTTTGAGGGGAACTGGTCGTGACACATCTTCACTCTTCTATATCGTCCTCCCATCCTCGATTCCCCTTCCACTTGCAAAAGCTGTATTCTGGTTTCCTTAAACTATTTTTCCATTAATTTTCCCTCCCCCTCCACCTCTTGTTCTCATTCCAAATTGAACAAAAACTTCTAGTTACTATTATCTGTCTTGTATTTTGCTCTTTATTTATACTTTGCATTTCTCATATAAGAGAAACCATGAGTTGTTTTGTGTGGGTTTTTTTTTTGTTTTGTTGTTGTTTGAGGGTGTTCTGTTTTGTTTTGTTTTGTTTCGTTTCATTTTTTGAGACAGGGTCTCACTTTTTGTAGTTCAGGTTGGCCCTGAACTCACTATGTAGCCCAGGCAAACTTTGAACTGAGCAATTCTCCTGCCCCTGCCTCCCGAGTGCTGGGATTACAGGCGTGAGTCACCATGCCTGGCACCATAGATATTTAAACTTGCGTGTCTGATTAATTTCACCCAATATCATGGCCTCAAGATGCAACTATTCAGCTACAAATGCCTCAGGTTTTTCTTTATGGCATAGTACTAGATTGTGTAAAGATATCACATTATTATTCATTCATTTGTTCATGGGTGTTGATTGTTATCAAACACAAAATTGAAGATTACTAACACACTGAGACTTCTTTAATGGCTCAAATCAGGAGTTGGGATAGAAAAAGAAGACTAATTAAAGTCCATCCAGAGTAAGGAGAGCCCAATCCAACAATAGCTTTTTGCTAAACCAATAGACAGTTCAAAATCTTAAATTTAAAGGATTTTTCAATATAGACCTTGGGGCAAGGAGGAGCCATTATCTTGGTATAAAAATTCAGCTAAATAAGCATGTATTCACGGCAAACCGAGTGCCATAGAAACATTCCAAACCAAAACATGAACTCAGGCACAGAGACTGGACCAACATGGTAGAGGAAGAAAGGCTGTAATTTGGTGAACATAGGGGCAAATGCGAAATGCTGCTGAGAATATTATATGTTCAAGATCAACAGATATGAGCCCAATTCTAGAAGGAAGCAAGCAAAGATCTTTTGGTTCTGCTCAGTTTGGAGCTGCTCAGGAATTGGACTGGTCTTAGCCTTGAAATTCCCAGGGAAAAACTCCAAAACTATGTCTCTTCAAAAGGTGATGCCAGCCGGGCATGGTGGCTCAGGCCTGTCATCCCAGCACTCGGGAGGCAGAGGCAGGAGGACTGCTGGGTTCAAGGCTTGCCTGGGCTCCATAGTGAGCTCAGGGCCAGCCTGAACTACAAAGCGAGACCCTGTCTCAAAAAAAAAAAAAAAAAAAAGGTGATGCCACTAGGACACCGTAAGACACACATAAAGAGAAAGCACACATATGTGCACACACCAATGCACTGTGATTTGGGATCTTCACAAATCATTTTATCTTCTCATCACTGCTATTCTGATTTCTCTCAAAGGCTCCCAGGTACTGAGGATACCTCTGCTCAGTTACGCGCACCCCCACTCTTGTCCCCTCTGTCTCAACCACTCCGCTGGAATCGTATTTACTCCCGCATCCTCCTAATGGTCCTTAAGAATCCTAAATTTGGTCTTGCTCTTTGCTTTATTAACCTGAGAATGATAAGAATAGGTAGCCTAAAAAGGAAAAAGGGGGGTAGGGGTAAGTAAAGAAGGGAAAGGAAACATTTGATGGTTAAAAAAAAGGAAACAAGGGTTATATAGAAGGGGACTGGGGGGCTGTGGGGAGGCCAAGGGAATGGGGGAAAATGAGAATCAAAATGTGTCATGCATGAGTGCAAACCCTCAATGCTGAATGTGATCATAATGTAAATTACAAAATGTACCAATAAAATCAATTTTTGAAAAAGAATGGGTAACCTACACCCACTCACCAATACAGGGGAAAAGCATGTACATACTTCCTTCACTGTCTTTGGCTCTGCGATTGGTAGCTTGCCCTTGTTTGGAAGAGCCTGAACCTCTGCCAACAGCCTTGGCACAACACTGAGTGACAAATTTAAAGCAGGCATTTAGCAGGATTTTCAATTTCCCCTTTACTTATCAGCCATACATTACATTTGGCCCACACTTCAGCTCCAAAGCCACACCTCAAAAAGCACTCTCTTTGCAATCCAAACTTACATTCAGAAATTTTGTGACACAATGGGAAGACTAAACTGATACAGAGTGACTTCCAATTTCAGCCATGCCAGTCATTTGGCATCAAAATAGGTACCAGCTGTGAGTGCTTGGATCTTGATAAATCAGAGGATGCTGTGAAAATGTTTCCCACCCCTTACTGTCTGCTCTACCCCCTTATTTTCATATTTTGTTCCCCATGCAGGTGGACGACATACAAAGAAATAAACACAAAAATCCCACAAATCTATACATAGATTAACACTGTGCTTTCATAAGATCTTTAATACAAGCTCATTAACTTCACCATTGGCGATGGTCATCCATTGTCTTCTGCTAGCCTACGGTACTCTGTCCCAAACAGTTCTAGCCAAAACAACAACTAATCATGCTAAGCCCTGTACTAAAAAAAAGAAGAGACTAGGTTCACAAGCAGAAGTTTCTCCACGATCTGCTCTTCACCAAGAGTGGGTGAATCCTCCACTGATTTCAGCAGGACATTCACCTGCCAGGGCGACAATAGGTGAGATGACCCAAAATGCAACTTACAAGCTACAAAATCCAGGTTCAGGGCCACTTTGTCCTCACTAGTGCTTATGAGAAAATAAAATACTTCTTTTAATTTTGCTTTTATTGCACTTTTGTGAAAGGAAAGATTTAAGTCTGTTGGGGTAAGTAGTTTTTCTCATCATTTATTTATACACATATTAAAGTTCATTAACTCAAGTTGCCAAATTCTAACCTGCTGATGAGGGTGAATCTTTGTGCTTTCCATCTGTTCGTTTGAGTCAACAAGACATTCAGGCCTTAGCCTGTGTTTCTACAATCAAAAGCCAGTCGGCAATAGAGAATTCAATTTAAAAAAAAGCCAGTCGGGGCTGCAGGGACCAAGTTCTCTGTACTTACAGTACTCACTTGGCACCGCACCACAGCGAAAGGGAACAAGGTTAATTCTCCAGCCATGACCAAGCCATGATCGGTACACAGTCTTCTCCTCCACTCAAATGGCCTTTTTTCTGGATCAGAACCAAGCCTTTTTATCTAAACAGAAAACTAACTGATTGTTTTCAATTTCCAACTGCCTTGATGTAATTTTATATTAATTCCAGGTTGGAAATAAAAGTTGGTAGAGACAAAAGTAGCTTCTTAAGCAAAATGTTCACAGGACTTTAGCTTCTCATCCAGGGCAGATTAACTGATTTATAGGCAGCATGCCGCTAGTAATGCTAACAGGAAATATAAAGAGAAGAGGTAGAGTTATGTGTTGGACTCAGACAATTCGCATAAGGTAAAGAAAAAACTCATTTCCAGAATTGTCTGTCAGGCAAAGTGTAGTTTTTAAATCATACAACCAAGCCACTGAGCCAAAGGTCACCAAACACAAAATTATGAGCATAACTAGGGGAGAAAAAAAAAGCCACTGAGCTCAACACAAAGTAGAGCCACAATATGAACAGCAAGCAAGACTCAGCATAAATAAAATGCATCTACTTGGTATTTTGGTGCTTATTTCTTGCATGCCGTTCCTGTTAAGGTCACTTTGAGATGAAAAAAAAATTGAGAAAATATCAGTTTATCTGCACGTGTTATCTGCTAGCAAAGGCGAGTAGGTCTATAAATAGGGCACCATGAGCGCCACAGCCCCTCACTTCTGGCGTCTCTCTTGATGGTACCACTACTCGCCACAATAACCCAACACCCAGTTTGTTCTCTCCTGTGTCACAGGCGCTGCTGAAATGCTTTCCACCTGACATCTCAAGTCACCTTCACAAAATCCTGTGGACTAGGTACACACTTGTTTTCGGTCAGATGCATAAACCTACATGCGCACACACACATACACAAGCAGTTGGCCCCAGCTATAATTTGAACTGAGCCCTGCACCAAACCTAAGCTCCTTTTCAACACCCTGCTGGTCTTGTTAAACACAACAGAAATAGGCCTTTTCCCCAGATCTTAACTGCTTACTTGGAACCACTGGGTTTATAATCCACAGTTAGAATGATTTCTCCCTACTGGCTTTGTACTGTTTATTATATCAATTCCTTAATTTCTCCTTCAAATAACAATGAGAAAAAAAGGGTCATGTAGCTACTTCTGCATTACTTCAATTAGGTGGTAAACTCTTTCTGAAGGCAGGCACCATGCATGCTATAGTGCACTGTTGGAGTTACTGAGTCCTAAAAGGCTCACCATCACGGGTCTGAAGAAGTGGCACCCGCCTGTCACCTCGACACTCTGGGAGCCAGAGCCGGAAGGTTCACAAATCAGAGGACACCGTGGATCATTTAGTGGCTTAACATGACCTTGTTTCAGAATGAAAACTTTAAGAAGACCTGTGGCTGTAGTTCAGTTCCTTCTCCAGTACCATACACTTCCTTTATTTTTCTAAATAAATTGTGTTTACTGGTACATTTTAGGTACATATTGTGATCACATTCCTCATTGAGAATTTGTCCCTGTGATATATCTTGATTCTTATTTTTTCCCATTCCTCTGCCCTTCAATTGCTTAAAATAAGTATTGCTCAATACCATATATGTACAAGTCCCAGTGACTTGTTTTCTCTGAAGAGCCCACAACTAACGTAGGCAGAGTAGTTTGCATTCAGAGAAAGCATATTCTCCTATTAGCTGCAGTTCTTGGTGGGGAGGGTAGAGATCAGCAAGTCCATGCCTTCAAAATTCCTACAAGTTTCCTGGATATTTTATGTATCACTGAGTACTTTGTACACATTAGACCTCTAAAAAACATTTGTTGGGTGAATTCGCTTGTTCTGCAGATGCAGGTGACTTCTGCTATGATGCCTTAGGCTGCATAAGAGCTGAATTTACCTATATTTCAAACAGGGAAATTGATTTGGAAGAGACCTGCATGTCCGACAGGTGAATGGATAAAGAAAATGTGTCTCTTTGGCATGAACACCTGTAGATGCAAATGAGTTCTAGAAAGTAGGACAGCTTTTATAGAGTGGAATATTTCTATGGGAAACTTGGTGT
>PVIC010037061.1:0-18262 GCA_004025085.1 Thryonomys swinderianus
AACTATGACCATGAAGGCCCCTCAAGGGCATTAACATTAGCACAGCCATTTACATTTTTTGTAAGAACTCTTTTATCACTCCTCTGAGTACAGTAAAGCACTGCAATACCAGAAAGCACCATGGTGAAACATGCCAACAACTCCCATGGAAAGATTTCTAAAGTGTTCACTGGCGCCCTCTAGTGCCCGCTGAATCTCGGTCCTCTGCTATCCAACAAATCGTCAGAATGGAGTTTTTTTTTTTTTTTTTTTTTTTTTTTTTTTTTTTTTTTTTTTTTTTTTTTTTTTTTTTTTTAGACAGCGTCTCGCTTTGTAGTTCAGGCTGGCTCTGAGCTCACTATGTAATCTAGGCAAGCCTTGAACTCAGCAATCCTCCAGTCTCTGCCTCCCGAGTGCTGGGATTACAGGCGTGAGCCACCACGCCCGGCAGAATGGAGTTTTGAGTGCAAGTGTGGGGGACCCAGAGCTTCCTCTGAGTGGGTGGAGACCTTCAGCAACCTTTTCCTCTCACCTTTCCGAGTTGTCTTGCTCTCTAGTGCAGTCCACTGACTCACAGGGGTGAGGCTTGGCCTTGCTGAGTGCTATTCTCTGGGGAAGAGACCTGGGGGTCTCACGGGGAACACAGGCAGGCATTCAGTCTCCAAGTGGGGAAGCACTCGAAAAAAGGTCAATTCCTTCCTTGACTTTTAAAACCACCCTTAGTTTGGAACAACCTTTCTCCGTGAAAAATGTCAAAGAAAGAACATCAGACAAAATATTCTGTGCCAAAGTGATGAAAAACGGGAAACTAATGAACTCACGAAGCCGAGAGAAGAGCCCTGTGTGTGTAGAATTGCCACCTTAAAAGAATTAGCTTTAAGGACCTGAATTTATTGTCACACCTAAAAGATGGGCAAGAAAAGAGTAGTAGGCAAGTGACATATTTAGGTTGCGGCGTCCCCGCCGGAGAGGCAGGCAGACGCAGCCTCGCTGTGATCCGTGTTCGCCTCTGTCCTGCACAGTGCTTGTTAGCGACCTGAAAGGGGCTCCCTGGGCACCCAGAGGGTGAGCCGCGGTGCTCTCTCCTCTCCTTGCTCTTTGTAATACTAATTAACTAATCCCCAGCCACAGAACGGACCTGCAAGGATTCGCCAGAGGCGAACTGCTAAATAAACGGTGACGGGTTCCTCCGTTTTCAATTAGATGAAATGACATATTGGGACAGCGAGCGGCCTGACTTTCTAATGATGAGCGTTCCGTGAGTTTCTCATTCCTGGAAACGAAGAGACAGCCTGGCCGCTCCTCTGGTCAGGCGCCAGAGGCGGACCAGAGCCCGCTCTTGCATACATCAAAGCAAGGCTCTGCCTTTGGTGGCTACACTTGCGCATGGCTGAAAATACGACGCAGTCCAAAAATGCTGCTTTGGAGACTGTTTCTGCCCCGGTGAAATGTCTGACAGGGCACAGCACAGGGACCAAAGAGAACAACCAGTCTAATTAAATCCAGACAGGTGGCACTGCGCTCTGCCCAGCAGCCCCGATTCCGCCGCCGGCCCCTCCCTCCTGACTGCAGTGTTTGTGTTGCCAGTGGCTTCTTAGCATGGCAACTGTTGCTATGTTTGCAGTAATAAGAAGTGGGTGATGGCGGCGTCTCATAATGATTCAGATACCAGAGCGGTGATTTCTAAAGAGATTTCTGAAGCAGTTCTTACAATTGCACCGCACTCTTTAAAGGTTTAATTTCTCACATTTTTTTCTTTTTTCCTTCCATATCGACTAAATCTAACCCTCATATAATGTGAAAGTGGCAGCATTCTTCCTGTGGCTTGCACCAGTTGAAACAAGGTGTTTGTTATTTAAAAAGACCACATTTCACTCGTCATTACTTCTTATTATCTCCTTAGAACCTATGAGGTTTAATTTTTTCATGGTATTTTGATAATAGCAACTAAAAAATCCAGAAAAAAAAAACCTGTGGACCAAGGAAAAAAACTGAAGCAGAATGAACAGAAACATCCAGCATTAATATCTGTGATATTAGCTAAGCATTTTCTATTAGAAAATAGATGATTTTTTAAATTGAGTTTATTGTTCCACTTGATGTGTACATTACAGTCACGTTCATCACTGAGAATTTGTACCTGGACATGATGCATCTTGATCCTTACTTTTCCCTATTTCTTTGCCCTCCTTTCAACCCCCATACACATAATAAGCTCTGTTTTCATTTTTCCAAAATGTGCAATACGTATTGTGAAATAGGAAGAAAATCTTCAGAGGGGAAGGGGAACTGGGGGAGGGCCAGGGAAAAGCAAAGAAGGGAAAGGGAAAAATCTAATGGTAAAAAGTCAGAACAAACAGATTTTTCGAATGTTTCAGTCACAAACAAGTGTGCAAAGCTCACCGGTGGATCTATGTTTACCACCCTACACATCCTCCTTCAGAGAGACAGTGGGAAGAAAAGGAACCCTTTTTCTTTTCTGGCCGAGACTGGCATGTATGTGCCCAGTCAGTGTGAGAGCAACCCCGTTACTGGGAACTAGCACAGCCCAGGCTCTGGGGAGGGCGACGCGGTGGGCATCGCGAGCACTCTGACAGCAGCGTTCCCCGGCCCGAGTCCAGGAGGAGAAGAGGCATCGCGTGCTCAGATCATTGACTGTGTTCTAGACAGTACTGTGTGTGTTTTCATAGGCCAGTCACAGTGTTGACTTATCACAACGCTTCTGCAGGGCAAGAGTTATTTATCAGTATTCTGCAAATGAGAAGGCTGAAGCATGGAAAGGATAAATGACCTGCCTGAGGCTTTGCACCTAGTAAACAGCAGGGCCAAGTCTTGAGCCTGGATCTGGCTGATTCCAAAGCCTATGATCTTCCCCTGCTTGCTGAGCTGTGATACTGAACGCGGAGAGAGCTGCTGTCATACTAATGAGCAGCGCGGCCCCAGCAAATCCCTTCCCGCTTGGCCTCCAGGAGCCTCGTCCGTAATGAGGCCTGTGAGCTGGCGATGCCTGGGAGCTTGACAGAAAAGCAGAGTCTCGGGCCCCACGCAAGACCCACGGATGCACAATCTGCATCTTAACAAGATTTTAACAGGTTGTTTATGATGGTGCATTAAAATTTAAGAAACCCAGGAATTGCCAATAACCGTGGACCGTAAGCTGTAGTTAGAACTTCCCCATCTCATCTGTTTCTGCAGCCGTCTCCTCTATTTGTTTCCGACCCTTTCTCCAAGATTATCCTTCCTCTCTGTACCAAACTGCCCTTATCTCATCCTTATACATGACAGAAACATTCTTTCTTCTCAGAAAAGATGTATCTGTCCCAATTCACTTATCACTCTTTATTTAGTATCATGTCAGTGCTGCTGAAGTTCCTTGAGGGGTAGACCCATCCCTGTGAACTTACTTTGCATCTGTAATGCCCAACTGAAATGGTGTAGTACATGAATAAAATGTATTGAAAGGGATGTTGAACAAATCTTTAACTTGGGTACAGATACCACACTGTGTTATGAGCATGTGATCCCCGTACTGTCAGCTCTGTTTCAAGCCAGACTCCATTCTAGTGTTTTGTAAATACAGATGCAAAGAAGCTTGGAAAGAGCCCACATTTACAAGAACAGTTTTCAAATTTCTTTAGCCCTCCATCTTTTTTTTTTTTTTTTTTT
Organism: Thryonomys swinderianus; assembly: GCA_004025085.1. Taxonomy (NCBI): domain Eukaryota; kingdom Metazoa; phylum Chordata; class Mammalia; order Rodentia; family Thryonomyidae; genus Thryonomys; species Thryonomys swinderianus. Next base: position 3,646 of record PVIC010037061.1, read on the forward strand.
TTTGAGACAGGGTCTCGCTTTGTAGTTCAGGCTGGCCCTGAGCTCACTATGTAGCCCAGGCAAACCTCGAACTCAGCAATCCTCCTATCTCTGCCTCCTGAGTGCTGGGATTACAGGCATGAGCCACCACGCCCGGCTAGCCCTCCATCTTTATAAGCACACAATATATGAAGGTTTTAATTAAGGCCAAGCTCAACCCCAGATTCTTTCCCTCTAAGAAGAGGTGCTGAATACCCTCAGCCAGGTGGATCCTTGTCAACTCATCATTTTTGTTGGTAGCATGTCTTGTGCATTAGTCTGTGAGAGCCTAAAGACTATATCGTAATCATTGGTATATGTTTATTTCAACTGACTTCCTGCTGTGAACATGCGTGCATGCACACACACTTCTTGACATCATGAACTGTCTTCATCTTTGTATTCATTGATATCACAGAGCTCAGCTCATAGTGTGGTGCTGTACTAACATGGAAGGAAATGAAGAAATGGGTATTTGAGTGTCACTGTACATCTTCCTGATCTCAGAGTCCCGTTTTGCTTTCAGCTCTGTGATCTTGTCCTTCACATTAGCACAGTTCATTGACCCCACGAGTGTGGTGAAGCAAATTCAGTCGGCATTCTCTACCAGGGCTGTGCTTTAGTGTCACAACAACTCATCATCTGGAGACACTGCCTAACACACAGAGCCTCATGTTCCTCTGGGATTAACGAGGTTGAAATTGCAGCACAGTTTATTTTCTTCTCTCAATCAGTCATGTATTCATTCCACAAACATTTACAGAGAGCCTGTATTTTGCCAGATGTTTGCCGGGGACTGGAGATGTTAAGAAAGCACATAATACAGCCATCTTTTCACTGTATGAATCGTTACTATGAAAAGTGAACCCCAAATGCATCCACAGTACAATGTGCAGTAATGGGCGCATGACCCGAGGTCATGTCAACACAGCGGCTGGAATCACTTAGAGCGAGGACAGCCTGCACCAGGGACAGCTAATCACCGGGCCCGTTGACATCTTGCAAGAGAGCATCTTGGCCTGTAAAGACAGAGCTGATAGCTATAGTAACCTACACATACTGAGTTCTCATTTTGTAGCAAGATAACACTTTACATGTGTTCTCTCGTTTAAACCCCATAACAATAAAAAAGGTATTAAGAGTTTTTTTACATTGCAGATGAGGAGAAAATGCAGTCCAAGAAAATAAGAGTTGCATGTGCCTAAGGCACTATGAACCTAAGGCAGGGCAGTGGTAGAAGTGATGAGTCAAGGACTAAACTCTACAGAAAAGGAAAAACAAAGCAGAGGAAAATCACCAGCAGGCTCAGAGGTACACTCGAGTCGGAAGGTGGGAGGGGCTGTGCAGAGCAGCGGTGTGGGGGTTGAGGAGGAGCCGGCCGGGCGCGTGGCGGGGCCGTGTGTGGAAGGCGGGCTGGGGGAGGGGTGTGCCTTGCTGGCAACAGAAGGGACAGTTGGCTGCTGTCCCGGAACAGAGTGTGCACCTTGGAGGCAGAGGTGCCCGCGTTCAAGCCTCATTTCTGCCAGCTAAGAACAGTGTCGACTTGGGCTTTGGTTTCCTAAAATAGGAATCATGCTAACTCCATGCCTGTTTGTTCTTTGTTTCTCTGCTTGTTCGCGAGGAACTGGAGGAACATTTAATGCCTTCCTCGGGAAGTGTGCGTGGCATTTTGTTTTAAACTAAGGATAACTGTCTCTTAAGCCCTCTTCCCAAAATGAATGAATGGCCCTCTGGCACTGAGGAAAGAAAGTCTGTGTCTTTCTGGAACATGGGAGCCTCGTGTTAGTCCTGTCCTCTCCCTGTTATCACTTATTCCCTTTGAAATAGTGAGACACTCCTTTCTCCTCATTAAGTCACAGTTTTACCCATGAATTTCTCATGGCTTTTCCCCACTTATTTTTTACTACCTGATTGTCTCACTGGAGGCTGATGACTGTCCCTCTGCCATCCAGTTTAATGTAAGGGTTCCTGGGTATTTTGATGAAGCTAACGAACACAGTGACAGCAATTGGGGGAAATGACTTTGGAGGATTTCAGCTTTTCTCTGTTATCTCTGGGAAGAAAACCTGCAGTTAATTGTGAATGTGCTTGCTAAAAGCTAGGGTACTGCTTAAAAATGGAAATGCTTAAAAAGCTCAAGATAAACAAGTCTGATGTTACCCAAATGAACATTTTAAATTCTACTTCTAATCCAAAAAAAAAAAAAAGGTCCTTTATTTTGTAGGGCAAGATAAGTCTCATGTTCTTTTCTTCAATGATATTTTATCAGGTCAATATAGAGGAAAGGAAATTCTAGGATAATAAAATATGTAAAAATTGATGACAAAACATAGTGAAATGTGCATTGCTGTTTTAGAAATTACATTTTCTAATAAGTAAAATGTTTTTGACATGAAAACTACATATGAGCTGTTTTCTGGTATTAAGTGAACTGAATTTCAATTTTATAAACAAGTGCTCTGTTTCTTGGGTACTCTGGCTATTTTTGTTAAAGAGAGGACAGTTTTGAGTTTAAAGATTGCTTTGGCGCAATGGTAATCAATTCCATCTTTAATTTTAAAATTGGATGAAAGAGAAAACAGAATTATCAAGTTTTTTGAGCTCTTCAAATACATACGTACACATGAAATTGGACAGTACACAAAATTTAAGTATGGCTAGAGTGGGAAAATTTGTACAATTAATCAACTAACACAAATAGGTGTTGGGCTACTGCTTTTGGCCCTAGGCAGGTACTACTAGTGTTTTGACAGCTAATCTCAGGTAAACATTTTTGGCAAATGAAATGCATTACCCTTTTAAAATCTCTCCTGATATTGTCCATATTTTCTTAAAGAATTAATAATATATAATAGTTGAGAAAGATAAAATGTATCCATCATTTTTCCTTATCAATCCAACCTTTATTTACTCTTCCATTATTCCTTCATTTGGTTCTTCCCCTGCACATGTATGCATTTCCCTAACATTTATTAACCACTTACTTACTGTGTGCTGTCTCCTGTAGTAAAGATTAGAAACACAATGATGGATTCGTTATCTCCACAGGCCTAAGGGAATTCATAGTTTAGAGGTCAGAGAAGCAAATGGTAAGAGAGGGACTGAATAAAGTGTATGGTTCTCTGAAAGCCTGGGAAGGCTTGGGTGAGGTATCTGAAAGTAATGCTATATAATTTGAGTCTGGAAAGATTACTGAGGCAGCAAAGGAGACATAAGACGTACTAGGCAAGAAGCCTCAAAGACAATGCCAGGCAGGTGGGAATCCATGTTATATATTTGGGGAACAGCAAAGAGTTGGGTGTGGCTAGAGCAGAAGAAGGGGATAGAGACTTAAATGAGCAGAAGTAGTCATAACTGAAGAACGTGGAGACCAATGAGTATCCAAGGAAAATCAAAACAGGCTTCTTAGCCATCACTGTGACGCCAAATGTCTTCCAGGCAATTGGTATGCAGTGATCCGGGTGGACCTACATGTGGAAGACCAGGAGTCTTCACCGAAATTGCACTGAGGTGTGACAGAACTCAAAGTGACCTTGCACATGTGTGCGATCTATAGCCATGTTGATTAGAAGGCATCATTACAGGGCAGAAAGCAATGCATTCATGCACATGAAACCTGAGTGGCTCCTGGATCTGACACCCAGGCAACCAGCCTTGGGATGGCCGCTCTTGGTACTCAGCTCATCTTGTTAAAAACCAAACATAGTATCACCTATTTACAAGTCTCTCTTTATATGGTAAAGAGGAGTAAAAGACCTAGCCCCAGGATAAAAGCAAAAGAAAATAAATTAACTTACTCAAAGATTTCACAGCTTGCAGTTTGTTAATCTCTATACTGAAAGATGGACGATGAATCTGAGATCTACTGAATTAACTGCCCAGCGTCTAGGCCATATGCCTTTGCTTTCTTATCTGCATTGACACCCATACCATCCCCATCTGCCAGAACACCCAGAATAACGCCTGTCACATGGTGGTTACTCATCAAAAGTTCTCTGAATGAAAGAACACGGGATGCTATTTATATTGCTCTGTCTTCACCGTTGGGAAATTCACACTATGTTCTTTAACTGAGCTCCGCCTGCATCACCCCTCCCTTCACATGGGAAACTTTCTGGGGGAGACTTGCTAGCACCCCTTGTTGCTGGTAAATTATTCATGGAAAACACTGCCTACCTTTGTTCATCTCACCAATATTTTTCAGGACAAGACACATGAAAAACAAAAGAAACTCCTAGCTCTTTAAGGTTTATACTAGTTTTAGACTTGTGCTGAGGCCTATGTCTGAAGTTTGGGTTGAGAATCAGTGGAGCAGTGGGTTGGACCTGAGATCCCAGCAGAGGCATCTGAGATGAGAAATCGGTCTCAGGTGGATGCTTTTCTAGTTCATTCACTCAGCCAACATGTCTGGAGCAGTTATCCTGGGGTCCAGAAATAAACTGAATGCACACACCTTTGCTTAGTGAAAAACAGTTCTAAGGACACCGACTGCTCTCATCAGAGTGAGGAGCAGGAAGGTGGAGACACAGAGCCCGGTCGGACCTGAGACCCAGGCACTGACTGTCTTCGTAGTGCTCCTGCAGCACACAGGTCTGTGCAGTAGGGCGTCATCTTCAGATCCCCCCACACTTGTGGAGAACTCCACATTCTCATGGGAAATCTGATTGCTGGTCTTTTTTCTCCTACTCTCCCTTTTCTGAGCCAAACTTTTAGCAAGTCTGCATTATCCAGAGGCAGCTGGAGCTATGGCACGGGAGAGTTCTGTGGTTAACGTCTTGTCACTTGCGTAACTGATGGAGTCATCCTTTTTGTTTCAGAATTTCGTGTTTAGGGGTTGAAAAGCTAAATTGATGAGCATTACCAGAGAGAAATATTCTTTGAGAAGTAAGTGAAGCTGATGACACATTACTTTACAGCTTAGTGAAATTCAGCAAATCTAATTCTATTATCCTGTCAAAATTTCACAAAAGGGGACCTGAATGCATATTTTAGATGAATCTTTATAGATTTCAGAAGCCACAGCCGCATCTGCAAGAATCAGAGGCATCTGGCTCTGACAGACCGGTGCTTTACTAAGGGAAGTAAATAATCTTACAACAACTAATTAAGTGAAGTTCCTTTTGGTGACACAGTGCTTTCCTCTCTCTCCCTTGAGAAGATTGTCAGGCAGCAAATGATAACCATGTTTTTCATTTCAAAGGCTTTTCAAATTCTACATACCCAGATTTACCCAAGCACAACAACACAGAAGCCTTTTTTTGGAATCATAGAGCATAGACCTAAAATGCAGATTTTATAGAACATTTAAGGGCAGGGCATTCAGGCCCTTGTTGATTTTTATGATCAAGTATTAGATACAGTCTAATAAATGCATTTTGACCCAAAAAAAAAAATCCAGGAGCACTTGCTTTAAAGGATTTCTCTGCACTTTTATCTGTTGACCAGAGAGTCACACACTGACAAACTGAAAGGGCTTCGTGATGTGTTCAGCGGTTGGCATGACTGTGTCCTTGTACTGGAATAGTCATTGTTCAGAGGAGGGGTTTAAACATGGGAGGGAGACTGATGGAAAGATTCACTGTGATACAGATTACTACTGTTTTCTCTGCTACATTCACTGAAGGAAGAAATTCTCAGTCAAATTCAGAACTTATAAATACATAGGTAAACAGATAGAATCTTACTATATACCATGTTTTATATGTAGTAAAGGTACATAGATCTCCATTTTGAAGGCAGGAAGACTTGCCAACACTGTCAGGAAATAAGGAAATATGCCCTTAAGTAAAAAGCTGTAAGCTGAGTTCTGAATTGATTCCAGTTTACCTAAAGCTGAACCTATATGTGCTTTTTTGGGGGGACAGCATAAGAACTCTGGTTTAGAACTCATGAGGAAAATAAGACTGTGATAAAAGTTTTGAGTCCAATTGCATCTCCCTAAAACATATGTTGAAGTCCAAAATCTTAGTACCTCTGCGTGTGACTTTATTTGGAAACACAGTTGTTGCAGCTGTAGGAGGTGACCTGGAGCGAGTACTGAAGAGAGTGGCCTTTAACTCACTGTCACCTGTGTCCTCGTGAGGGGGGAAGAGAAATGTGCAGCAGACCACTGAGGCAGGGTCAGGAGCAAGAATCTGTAAACCAGGGCGGGTCAAGGCTCGCCATCCATTGCCGGGAACTGGAAATGGGTGGCATCGGTCCGTAGCTCGGGGCCCCCTGAAGGACCAAGCCTACTGAGGACCCATGTGTGGACTCTGTCCCGTGGGTTGTGAGAAGGAAAGACAACCTTCTTGCTGGCGAAGCCATCCTCTGAGGGTCTTCGAATTGCAACTAGGCCAAGAGTATGGGTGTGAAGAGCAAATCATCCATATATTTATTGATAGTACAGGAGTATTTTAATTTTTAAAAAATCTAGCCATTTATTTTTCTTCTGAAATTTCCATAAACCCAGAAAAACACATTGACCAATGTTGGGAACCAGTTTATTTGTGTCACTGTCCATTCATTTATACTGTTCTATTCATGGAATGAAGAGGGATTTTCTAGTTTCCAGACACTATGTCAAATGCTGAACATAAAGGCAAATACAAGACATGGTTTCTGACCTAAGACACCTAGGATGGTGGTCCAGTTAAAAAGACACAATCAAGCCAGGCGTGGTGGCTCACACCTGTAATCCCAGCACTCGGGAGGCAGAGGCAGAGGCAGGAGGATTGCTGAGTTCAAGGTTTGCCTGGGCTACATAGTAAGCTCAGGGCCAGCCTGAACTACAAAGCAAGACCCTGTCTCAAAAAAAAAAAAGGCACAATCAAATCAGCAGAGCATGATGTACTCAGTATTGTAATAAAAAGCCAAGTCCTTCTACTGTCGGGCTTGGTATGTGAGATGCAGAGTATTCTTGCTTTCACAAGGCAGGAAGTAGCAGGTGATAGGGCTGGAAAAGCAGCTCAGAACTTCTGCAGCAGAATGAAGCCATGGATTCCCACCCTGTGGGCTTCGGGTCCTCAGAAGTGAGTGGAATGGTCAACCTTGTTTCACAGGCAGCTCGTTTCCTCACCTTTTCTGAGACTAGCCGAGGGAAGGGGGTGCTGGTGGCAGAAGCAGTCAGTCATAATATTGTCTGAATTGGGTTCTAGTTAGTCTTGCTATGTTTAAAAGTGGAATGATGAGTCGCGGGGAGAATTGCAAGAGATACCTTCTTCTTATTCAAAGCTAGTGTTTCAATTTCCCTAATCGCCAGTTCAAATGTTTTATTTGTCAAACAGTAGTTAATGCGTAGACCTTAGACAGTCATGCTTTCACTCCAACTCTTATGATGATAAGTCAAGGTGGCTGACTGCTAAAACTGCCCTGTGGCAGAGTCGTCTGCAGAGATACAATGTTCTCTATTGCCAATAACCCCCAAATTACCAGTGACTGTGAGTTACACAATACACAGTATTTTCTGCAGCAAGTCCTTCCACTTTCAGGCTCTCCAGATGTGACAGAAGTCTAAAAGAAACATTTACAGCATGCATTCCCATGAGCAGAAGTACAAGGAAATGTGGATGACATTTCAAAAAAAACCGCGTCATTGTCTGCAGTTTTGTTAATGGAGATTATTTACAGCTTGTCCCGTTTTGGCAGGTGTTATTCATTATGTGCCACAGAACTCGTTTTCAACATCTGTGGGCACTTTCTGTGTCCAATATATCTGTGGAGTAATTCTTTTAAAGAAGGTTTATAACATTAATCCCATTTTACAGATGGGAATAAAAGACAATTGGTTCATCATATTTTCTCAGGTCAGGTAGTAAATCAATGCCTCATTATCATTCATTAGAATTTTCATTTTGTCCAATTTCAAACTGTTCCTTCCCAAGGGCACTTAATTAGCATCAAGTATTTCCTGGCATTCACTCCTGACTGATGTGTGTGACACACAGTTGAGCCTGGACACAGCAAGGCACAAGGCTCCACAGGAAGTGGTGAGTGGGTTCACCACTAGGGCCCCAAGGGTTCAGAGGAAATGATTTAATGTAAATCTTAAATACAAATATACTGCATGTCTATTAAGAGACTTATAAAGGAATTACTAAGTAGGCACCCAGTGGCCCCCTGAGAGGCAGGAGTACAAGATTGCACAATAGCCGTCTATGCCCCGGCAAGGTAGAGGATGCAGCTGAGTCAAAGGCCTGTAGCTCGCTGCAGAGCTGAGTGCCATTCCATGATGGAAAACTGAAGCTCTGCACTGCAAGGCTGAACAGTCTGCCACAGAAGTTTAAAGGAGCTGGAGTTGAATGTTCAAAGTAGTAGCAAAGGCTGGAGCTCCTCCAGAGAAATGAAAATGAAGGACTTCCTTCTTCTTCCCCTTTTTATCCATCCAGGCTACAAGCCTATCGGTTGGTGCCACCCACATCCATCCGGGCGAGGTCTTCCCTCCTTGGTTTGTGGACAACATGTCAGTCACCCACAGACACACTCAGAACTGCATTTCAATATGTGCTAGGATTTCATTCATTCCAGGTAAAACACCGTAGTCACCTGTCTCTGTGGGTAAGCTGAGCCAGCCTGTAGAAAGTAGTTTAGGGATAACTGCACACAACAGAAGTCTGGGAACATTATTTTGAGTTCTGTATGTGTAGGCCCTGTCGTGAGCAATATATATGTCCTGCTAAGGACAACTCACAGTGCAAACTCAGTAGGCCTCATTTCAAAGAAAGGAGACAGACTTCAAAAGAGGCCTGTGAAGGAATGCAGCTGCTGAAGCAACCAGAAAAGGATTTCCAACTAGGTCATCTAAGCCAGAGTTCATGGTCTCAGTCACAAAGCCAGTAGTTCTCAAAATTTAGGCATCATCCTCATCACACAAAAAGCTTCTTAAAGCACTAGTTGCTATACACATCCAGGATTTCTAACTTGGTAAGTGTGATGTAAGGTGCAAATTATACATTTCCACTGAGCTGCTAAGAGATGCTGAGGCTGACTGAAGGACCACACCTTAAGAACCATTGACCACGTATTGCATCCTTACTGTGGTCCACAGCTTTTGAGTAAGTGAGGATCTGGCCTTTGAGGAAAAGACTTGTAGCTCTGCTGTGGCACTAGAGAACTTGTGGCAGATCAGGAAGTGCTGAGCAAGTGGAACTACAGAGATAATGATAGATCTTGGGAAGTACTGGTCCAGCAGAGTAGGTGGAGAGCCCTCTGAAAGATGGAGGTAAAAGGTGTGATCAGATGTAGAAATCTGCTTTCTGGTCTGCATAGCTAGAAGAATTATTAGGCCATTAATAGAAATTGAGAGGAGTTCTACCTTCTTGTGTATTTCCATTTTGTGTTCCCACATAGCCTCCTACTTGTCATTCCTTTTACTTATTGCTGATTTACTAGATTTCCACAGCATTCTCCTTCCTCCTTATTTCTAATATATCTAATAGGCAACTAGAGACTCTTGCATTTTGGGAGGAATGGTGTTCTCATCTTGAGGACCTCTATTCTCCTGCTGCCCCTAAAAACACCTTCTGGTCAGATCAGCTACACAGCCACTTTCTGCTCAAGGATCTTGGTGGAATCAAATCACCCTGACTTAAGTTTTTGTTTTACCTGAAGTCTATCCCTGGAGCATGTTGTCTATGACAGAGGCTATATTTTCCATCATAACTAGTTTTTAAGATAAAATCTGTATTTTAAGTTTAAAATTACTGTATTAGTCTTATACTTTGCCCTCTGAATTTTCCATATGAAAAGAGTGCATTTTATAAACATTATTTATAAATATGTAACCTTTGTTGAATAAGTAGTCTTCAATATTAAGCCAAATATAAAAGTGTTTTAAACATTTTAATATTTTGATTAATTGGCAAGAAAATTTCTAAGAATCTCTCTTTAAAGTAAAGATATAGGCAACAAGGACATGGTGGGGGTATCATGATCCCTAACTTGAAAATATACTACAAAGCCACTGTGATAAAACTTGCATGGTACTGGCAAAATAACAGACCTGAGGATCCATGGAATAGATTAGAAGATCCAGAAACAACTCCTGATATATGAATCCACCTCATCCTTGACAAAGGAGCCAAATATCCTCAATGGAGGAAAGACAGCCTCTTTAACAAATGATGCTGGAAAAACTGGGCTTTAACCTGCCAAAGATTAAAGCTAGACCTATCTCTATCACTGTGTACTAAATTAAAAATCAAAGTGGATCAGAGAACTAAATATTAGAACAGAAACACAAAAACCTACTGGAAAACAGTTTAGGTAGAACTCTTGGAAACATTGGCTTAGGGAAAGACTTTATGAACAAAACCTCTATAGCATGAGAACTAGCAGAAGGAATTAACAAATGGGTTCTCATCCTACTAAAAAGCTTCTGCACAGCAAAAGAAACCACCAGCAGAGCGAAAAGATAACCAGAAATGTGGGAAAAAATTTACCAGCTCTTTCTCAGACAAAAATCTACTATCTAGAATATATAAAGTGCTTTAAAAAGTCAGCTACCCCAGATTTAAAGACAAAATTCGAAAATAGGCACCTGAAATGAACAGATACTTTTCAGAGAAAGAAGTAAAAGCAGCTGAGATATGAAGAAATGCTCAACATCACTGGTCACTGGAGAGATGAAGATGAAAACAACACTGAGATTTCATCTCACTCCACAAAGAATGGCTGCTATTGTGAAATTAACCAACAACAAATGTTGGTGAGGCTGTGGGAAGAAGGGAACCCTTCTCCACTGTTGGTGGGAGTGTAAACTATTGCAACCACTGTGGAAATCAGTGTGGAGATTCCTCAAAAAATTAGTTTTAGACATCACGTTTGACCTGGCTGTTCCCCTGCTAGAGATACACACAAAAGAATTAAAAGGTTCATATCACAGCAACTTATGTGCACCCATGTTCATAGCAGCTCAGTTTGTGATAACTAAACATTGGAAACAACCCAAATGCCCTTCAACTGGAGACTGGATAAAGAAGATGTGGTTTTTGTTTATAAAATAGAGTATCACTCTTTCATAAAGAATGATAAATTTGAGTCATTTACACTCAAATGGTTGTACCTTAAGAACATACTCATAAGTGAAATAAATAAATCACAGATGTGTAAATATGGTATCTTTTCTCTGGTATGAAAAACTGAAGATGTAAATGAGTTCTAGAATGTGGTGATATTGTGAAATAGAAAATATTAAAAGGGAAAGGGGGGCCGGAGGGTTAGCTCAGTGGTTCCGGCGCCTGCCTCGCAAGCACAAGGTCCTGAGTTCGATCCCCCATAACCACATATAATGCTGGGCGTGGAGACACGCCCACCAACAATCAACACCGCATACCACAATGCCGGACGTGGTGGCTCACGCCTGTCATCCCAGCACTCGGGAGGCAGGGACAGGAGGATTGCTGAGTTCGCGGCGGCTTGCCTGGGCATCATAGTGAGCTCAGGGCCAGCCTGAACTACAAAGCGAGACCCTGTCTCCAAAAAGCAAAAAAAAAAAAAAAAAAGGAAAGGGGTAGAGGTATGTAATGAGGGGAAAGAAAAAATGTGATGGTAGAAAAAGGAAACAAAATATATGATATAGGGAGTGGTAGGGGGTTGTAAGGTCAGTAGGAGAATGGGAAAAAATGAGAATTAAGTCATGTCATATAATGGTGCAAAGTCTCAATGCTGAGTGTGATCATGATGTGTATGTAAAATGTACCAATAAAGTAATGAGGGGAAAGAAAATGTGATAGTTAAAAAAAAGGAAACAAAGCTTATGTATATAGAGGGTAGGGGTTGTAGGATGGATAGGAGAATGGGAAAAAAATGAGAAGTTGTGTCATACACTGGTACAAGTTCTCAATGTTGAGTGTGAATATGATGTGTATATAAAATACCAATAAAGATTCAAAAAACAAAAAATAATTCAATTAAAAAACATAAAAAATAAATTCAATTAAAAAACATAAAAAATAACTCTTTACAATATGTTTTTAAAAGAAATTTTATACATGGAATTTCCTAATGTGAGGTGTCCATAATGAGAACATATCATGGTAAGGCTGTTAAACCAAAGATTAATGTTTATACTGTTTACCACTTTATCTTCAAATATGAAATGTTTATCTGTGGCTTGATTAAAAAGGATCCTCCATTTTTGTGATTGCACTAGAATCTTTGATGAGAGATTTTAAATGTCTAACCGTTATATACACTTAGAATTTAAATGACCCTGCTTCCTACTTTTCTGAAATTTTTGAAGTTATCTCTCATCATTCACGAGTCCCTCCCTAATCCATGAATCCTCATCTCTTCCTTTACCTTTATATAGAGAATTATGCTTCCTCTTTCTCTGAGAAAGTGTTACATTTGCCCCATCTGGCCATCCATCCAACCATCCATCTATCCATGACTTTTCTATTTTCTCTGCCTCTTATTCTTCCTATGCATGACTTTCCTTTTTCTCTTTGACCTTTTCTATCACATTTTTCCTGTGGCAACAAAACTTGAGTTTCAAGACTTCAAGATGTGGAAAAAAATCCTCTTTCCTTTGTACATTTTAATTATTTTTTTTTTTGAGAGAGGGTCTCGCTTTGTAGTTCAGGCTGGCCCTGAGCTCACTATGTAGCCCAGGCAAGCCTCAAACTCAGCAATCCTCCTGCCTCTGCCTCCCGAGTGCTGGGATTACACACATGAGCTACCACGCCCGGCTCTTTGTACATTTTAAACCATTGGTGCCAAAGAGAAGGAAAAAGGAAGGAAGGCATGGGGCATACGAGGAGGTACTTGGGTCTTGCTCCACTTGGAGTGATAAAGTGATAAAGAACAGTTGTCATATATCTGTCCAGCTGGAAGGAAGGGTAATGGACAGAAAATCCCCTCACTAAACTCAGACCTAAGCATTACAAATGGAGATGGTCCACCTTGGAGTGGGTGTTTGCAGTTGTAATCTATTCAGTGAAGAGTAGTGATAACAAAAGTATAGAAGTCGGGCTGGAGGGTTAGCTCAGTGGTTCCGGTGCCTGCCTCGCAAGCACAAGATCCTGAGTTTGATCCCCGGTAACCACATATAATGCTGGGCGTGGTGACTCATGCCCACCAACAATCAACACTGCATACTACAATGCCAGACATGGTGGCTCACACCTGTAATCCCAGTACTCGGGAGGCAGGGACAGGAGGATTGCTGAGTTCACGGCGGCTTGCCTGGGCACCATAGTGAGCTCAGGGCCAGCCTGAACTACAAAGCGAGACCCTGTCTCAAAAAAAAAAAAAAAGTATAGAGTTCACAAGAAGATGAAATAACTTGCAGGGTTCCAGTCCCAGTGTGCAGCTCCTAACACCGGAAGCACAAACCCACATTCCCTGGGTTCCACCTCCCCTGACCAGACAGAGTGCCCTGCTAGATACCTCCCTTTGGGTACCTGTTCAACCCTGAGCTTCAGGGGCAGACAGTGCTAGATAATGTCCTCTCTGCATCACTACACTTGATCTTAGCCAAAAGGCCGAGAAGCGATCTCTCTGCATCACTATGGGTTTGCAGGGATAAAGTTAGGTGCACTGAGATTGTGTGGAGTCATGGAGAAGATGTGCTGTCATAGTGGAACACACCAAGCCACATTCTAGCATCGCTGTTTCATTTGACCAGGCTAATTTACCTTTCTACACACTTCCTTTTCTATAAAAGGAAGAATAGCCGGGTCAAATGGAACCCCTAGTCCTAGTTTTCTGAGAAATCTCCACACAGATCTCCACAATGGTTGCACAAGTCTGCAATCCCACCAACAGTGGAGAAGGGTTCCTTTCTCCCCACAGCCACACCAGCATTTATCATTGGTTATTTTGTGATCGCGGCCATTCTTTGTGGAGTGAGATGAAATCTCAGTGTTGTTTTCATTTGCATCTCTCAAAAGACCAGTGATGTTGAACATTTCTTCATATGTTTCTTGGCTGCTTTGACTTCTGCCTCTGACAAGCGTCTGTTCATTTCAGATGCCCATTTTTGAATTGCTTCTTTAAACTTGGGGAGGCTGATCTGTTTGAGTTCTTTATATATTGTAGATAATAGCCCTTTGTCTGATAAACAGCTAGTAAAGATTTTTTCCATGTTGTTGTTGTCTTCTAGCAGTACCAGCAACTTCTGTGGCTGTGCAGAAGCTTTTCAGTAGAATGAGATCCCATTTGTTGATTCTTTCTGCTAGTTCTTGTGCTAGAGAGGTTTTATTCATAAAGTCTCTGCCGAAGCTAATGTCTCCAAGAGTTTTACCTAGCCTGTTTTCCAGCAGGCTTATTGTTTCTGTTTTAATGTTTAAGTCTCATATCCACTGTGAGTTTAGTTTTGTGCATGGTGAAAGAGATAGGTCTAGCTTTAGCTTTTGGCAGGCTAAAGCCCAGTTTTTCCAGCAACATTTGTTAAAGAGGCTGGAGATCTGTGTGGAGATTTCTCAGAAAACTAGGACTAGGGGTTCCATTTGACCCGGCTATACCCCTGCTAGGAATATACCCAAAAGAATTTTAAAACTCACATTGGAAAGACAGATGTACACCATTGTTCATAGCAGCTCAGTTAGTGATAGGTCAATCTTGGAAACAACCCAAATGTCCATCAACTGGAAAGTGGATAAAGAAGATGTTTTTTTTT
>PVIC010037062.1:0-11520 GCA_004025085.1 Thryonomys swinderianus
TCATTTTTTACCATTAATATTGATATTTTATTCTTTCTGTCTATCTCCCTTTACCAGCAATATGGAATTAAAACATTGTGTGATGTAGTTAGGAAGAATATATTTTTTTCTTCAGGAGGTTGTGCTTGCCACGCCAGTGTGGCACCACTGAGCTAAATCCTCAGCCTGATAACAAGGAATTTAAGGTTGGGTAACAATATCAAGTATATGAAGAATAGTTTGCTTTCTAAAAAGATGAAAATTTAAATTGTGCTATTTTACGCAATGAGCTTTTGGGTGGACAGGCAATAGTTTCTGTGTTTGCTGTTGTTGTTATTATTATTATTACTATTATTATATACAAAGGAAATGCAGAGGCTCTAAATGCATTAGATGAACTCTGTTCAGTGACGCAACTCAGCACTGTTCAGTAATATTCTCATTAATAATGTATTAATAGATGCGCACAGTAAGCATCAAGTGATATTAAAATAGTACAGTGAAATGATTTTCTCTGTGAGTTCAAATGAATTAGTCAATTACTGCACACATTTCTAATCAATCTGGCATTTAATAGTCAATGTTATTGAGTATTGTGGTCAGTAGAGGACTCACAGACACGAGCCGGCCCATGATGGTGGTTGTTGGTCAATATCTGCACATGAACTGCTAGCAGGTTTATGCAGAGCAGGGCTTCTTATGTACACTTCACTCTAAATAGTACTCACTTTGGAGCCAGAACAGGCATGTAAGTGTCAAGATAACTCATGGTTTCCTAAGTGGGGCAGTTTAATACTAATCCACAGTTTAATAGGAATCAGGAATTTATATATTAAAGGTTCTTGCCCATGCAATGCAAGGATGTTTTTAAGCCTCGGAATGTGAAAGCATAACAGGGTATGTACTTACTGACAAAAGGAAATGCCAGTATAATCAACCCTCCACATGTGCAGGTGTGGCATTCCCGGATGCAAAGTACCACAGACTGCGCAGACGTGAAGACCGGAACTGGTCTGTGGGGAACCCCAAGAGGTACGTTTCTACTCCTTGTTCCCAGCACCGTACACTGTAACAATGAGACATACGGAGCCCTTACATTGTGCTAGGTGTGATAAGCAATCTAGAGTGATCTGAAGTACACAGAAGGGCATGTTGCATGTGAATACCGCAGTGTTTCCTAAGTTTCACTTTGGTTCTGATATCTAAGGACATCACAGCCCCAGCTCCGTAGAACCCGGAAGATGCCGCATCCTTTCAAATGTTTTAAACACCGACCACAAATGGACCCTGGAACCGCGACACCTCTAGTACATCATGTGTAGCACGTCCCAACACCAGAGGGCATTTCTCACTGTCCGCTTCTCGCCAGGGGAGACAGCGCCTTAGGCTGTAGCCGACGGCCTGAGGACCGGAGTCCCAGGTCTCTCCCGATGCTTCGCCCCGTGTGCCGCTGTGGCGCCCGTAACAGTGCCAGGGCTTCCCAGTGGGTGGAAGGTCCCGTTTCATTCTGGAGTGACAAGCAGAAGCTGCGTGTGTGTGTGTGTGTGTGTGTGTGTGTGTGTGTGTGAGAGAGAGAGAGAGAGAGAGAAAGAGCGAGAGAGAGAGCGAGAGGGAGTAAGCAGGAGACACGTGTGTCTGCTGACATGCAACATGCAACACCAGGTTCAAGGGGGGCTACGAGCCCACAGGCGCACACACGGGAAAGCCATGCCGGTGGTGCCCACCGCCGGAGCCGGACCGGACTGGACACTGAGGCTTCCCGCCTCGCTCCTCTCTACCCCCCTGGGCGCCCCATGGGCTCCCGGGTTTTGTTCTCTGAGACACACACGCCACCCCCGCGGCACACGTGCATGCGGCGCCACGCGTGGCTCGGACACAGGCTTCCTAAACTGCTCATCACGGCCCCCGAGGCGCCCTCTCTGGAAGGCAGGTGGCGGGGCAGCCCGCGTCCCGATCTTCCCGGAGAAGGGACGAGCCCAGCGCGCACCGCTCTGAGCCACAGTGACAGCGAAAGCATCACCCGTGAGTTTCTGAGGAACAACCTTAGTTTCCGGGCGACACGGGCGACGAGGGGCTGAGAGGAAACACCTCGTCCCGGTAACCGTGATCCTGACTCGCGGCCACTGTATCAGTCACATGGCACAGAACGGACCTTCTGTCATCATTTTCCTCTGAATTGAAGTCAATTTTAAGTCCACACAAAATCGGGAGCCAAATTATCACATGTCTAATACACCATGTTTAATGTAAAGCCTTTTTCTAAATTAAGAACACTGAAAGTGTGTCTGATAATATTTAGTATAGGTGTCATCTAAGAGAAATGATTAGGATATTTCCTACAACTGCTTTTTGTTTTATGAATGTTCTCCAATTCATAACTTCAATTTTAAAAGTTTTTACGGTAGCTTTCAAGTAAATGATTAAGTACACTTTCCATTTTAAAAACATCTGTATCATCTATAGGAAATGTGTTTTATTAAAGAGTCATTCATTTCTCTAAGGAAAACTATATGTTAAATTTTGAAGAAAATAATGAATCGTTTTTCCACTCCATTCTCTTGCCTCAAGATGTTTAGTTGTCTTATACACGTAATATTAACCCAGGAAGGAATACATAAATATATTAAGGCATGGGGAGAAAAAACAATTGACTCAGGAACTACTTATGGTAGAAAATTACTCTGATCTCTGAGGTAGGCATAAAGTGTATCTCAGAAATATCAGCTGCACACATTAAAATACACATCTCCACTCCTCCTCTCTTGCAGAACTGGTTGTTGCAGGTTCTGTATGAATTATGGGTTCATAACGGAGTCTCGGGCACTCCCACCCCCAAGCATGAACTTGCTGTTTCCTGAAAGGTTTCACTGTATCACTCTCCGCTGAGAAGAATTTGGAAATGACCTATCAGGTGAGTAGAGGGGCGTCACTGTTCTGTGAGCTTCCTTTTTGCAGCCCAGACTCTGTGGCCAATATTTCCAGGGATCAGGACGAGGAAAGGCAACCCCCATGACCAGCTCTGGGGCCATAAAAGCTAAGCAGTGTGTTAGAAGAAAGTGTATTCCTCACATGCTGTACTGTGCATTTATTTATCTATTGTTTTCCTGTTTCTATATTTTGCTGTGGGACTTTTTTATAGCTTTTCTTGTATAATGTTCATTTTTAATTTCCCTCAAGGAAAATAATGTTTATACCATTTTTCAAATATATTTGACAAGGAATGTCTTTTTTTGGACAGGTTTTTCAAAGTATTTTACATGATCCAAACTTGACAATGGGATACCAAAGAATGGTGCTCGTGATCAGACAAACTGTTAAAAGGGAGACTCATACACTTTCACCATTTTGTTTAAGTGGGAATAAGGCAGGGAAGAAAAATAAATATTGGACAAAAATGAGACAGAAAAGCGTAACTTCAAAATTGTTCTTATAGGATCAACTGTGGCTTCAGGTCACACAGCCATTTTCTCTTCCAGAAAATTCACTCCAAAAAAATATCCTAAAGGTTTAAGGAAACTATAAGCCTCTACATTGTGGCCAAGCTTTTCCCTGTAGATTGAGTCAGTTCTCTCCCCCCAGACCTCGCTGTTCAGCGAAGAAGAGCGATGAACTTCATAAAACACACACTGATGGTTTACCTTGGAAAACAGCCCATAAGACCGTAGCAGTAAGATTCCAGATCGTTCTCCTTGAAGACGTCTCTAAGCTCATGAAGAACCACAGCCCCCGACAATGACAGTGAGTCTCTGCCTTCACTGTCCACACTATCAGAGTGTATATTTCTTTAATTCTGCCCAATAAATGTTTTGCATGGGTTTGTGCCTTTATTTCTTTTCTGTGACATAAGTCAGTGGACCTACAAACATACCTGTGGGTGAAGGGAGGTGACCTGAGGCAGAGTCCAATCTTGGGGGTGTCCCAAGACCCCATCCAGTTGCAGAATAATGTTTTCCTCTGTTCAGGGTGATTTGCTTCCACTACAGTAAATAATTTCTAATCTTGCTCGTGGAGATACTTGATTTCAGCTTTTGCAAAAGTTCCACACTAAGGCCTGCGCACACCCTGCCCGGCAGAGGAGCTTTTGCTCGCCCGAGGATCTCAGTTCAAACCAATCAGACTTCCTAACAGCAACTGGAAGAAGCTGGTCACAGTTGTGGTTCGCGGTGGGGACCTCCTCATGCATTCTCAGCTCACTTTCCAGCTCGAAGAGGAGCTTGAAAGTAAGGCTGGCCACGCAGGTGAGCAGGTCAGGCTGTCCACGCAGCCTCAGGAGACAGGGTTGGAACAGGCTCCCTAGCTTTGGCGATACACAGATACAGGCCACACAGAGCGGTGCAGGAAACCATCATGGTGTTCACAACTCCGCCACAGAGGAAAATGGAAAGCTCTGCACTTGCAACTTTCACAGACAGACACACACACTTTTTCCTTTGACTTATCTCAGTCCGTATTCTTTCAACTTAATAAACTATGATCATGAGTATAACAGTTGTCATGGATTCTATGAGTTCATTCAGAATGATCAAGACTGAAGGTGGTTTGAGGGCGTCTGAACTTATAATGAAGGAGAAGAATCCTATGGAGAGTTCGCTAACCCTCCACAGGATTATAAATGTGTCCCTCCGGCCAAGACTAAGGTTGGCCAATCACTCCTGTCAAGACAGACCTCTCGTCTCGGGCTTCCTCTGTAATGTAATTCCACACAAGTGCAGGCATCACCGGGCCCTCACCACTTAGCCCCGTGGAAATCGGCACCCAGAAAACGACAAAGCAATACTTCCTTAGCTGCTGCTTCAGCCGTAAAGACTTTCTGTGTCCAAGAAGCAACATACTTATCTTTCACTGTGTGTGAAAAGGGGAGTGGCTAGCTCACTAGAATAAAAGTATATATGATAGATAAGCTAGTTAGACATTTTACATGCAGTTAGAAATATCCGGTCCCGGAAAAGCCCACAAAAACTTCAACTTGGTGGTTAGCATTGCCAGAGTAGAAAACTACCCCCCATACAGAATAAACAGCGGTGCTTGATATTGTAGAAGGTGCCAGTCTCCCAGGGTGGAGGGCCAGACTTCGACCCACCTCTCCCAGAAAAGAACCCAACTGAAAACTCTTGTACCCTTGTTACCTGACATGATTTCTCACTGGATCCCCATTCCATCGGCGTTACCTGAGTGACTGCGCTTACGGTAATCTTACTGGTTGATCACGGCTCTGTCCATGTTGTGATTTCTCATTATACCAATGTTACCTAACGGACCGTATTTGCACTGTTATTGGTTGAGTATAATTTTATCCCACTTTCAACCCACCTGACCTCGTGGCTCTGTTCCATAAATACCCCCTGAAAAAAGCCATCCTGGGTCACTCCTTTTAAGTCCCCCTTTCTGTCTCTCCCTCCAGCAGATCGATTTCTCAATAAAGTTTTTCCTACGCTTAACCTCCATTGTTCGTAAATTCATCCTTTGATTTTAGAGAACAAGGTCTCGCGTTGCAGGTATCTAGCAGGTCAGGAGTTGGGCTTGCTCCCCTGTATCAAGAGGAGAATAAAATCTCACATCTTTTACAATTCTGGTGTCTTGTATTAGGTTGAGCCCTGATCCTGAAGTTGCCTTACCCACTATTCATTACCCATCTCGAGAAAGATTTAACTAGGGAATTCATCCTAGGAGTGCGTGTGAGTGGCCAGTTAGAAAATGCCTTCAGTTCCGTATGCTTACTACGGTGGGCGGGACATGCGTGTGGGAGACCCAGCACTGCACCCCCTGTGCCACGAACGGACTCGGTGAATGCTGTATTCACAGGGCAGGGCTGCGACGCTGGACTCCGCCGCGGGGCTCATGGTAACGTCAGAGGAAGACCTCTACTCGCTCTGTGACATCGTGTGTACACTCCTCAGACTTAATTAAAAGCAAACCAAACACAACCATGCACACCACGGAAATGCTTACTTTCGGAAGTTGCTGAATTTCGCAAATCTAATTCCATCTAGAAACATTAAAGCCTGCAGCTTCCACAGTATGACGATCTTCCCAGGGCAGGATTCTGTGTGCCCATCTGCATGCGGGCAAGGCCCTTCCTCAAACTGCACATGGCAGGGAAGAGTGAAAATCTAGATACACATGGTGAAGATGTATATAGTAACACAATGTGTTTTTAGGCTGCTATCTATTATTGTCAGCTCTGTGAAAAGTTTCCCTATGCAGCCACTGTAATTTCTATCCAACAGCCACAGAGGGAGAGGGGAACAGGTAACACACAAATGTGACACATGGGTGATGACATTTGGATTCATAGTATGAAATCTGTCCAGTCTCTGATTCTTTAGTTTGACAGACAATTACTACTAGCAAATGCCAGTCAGGTGACCATTACGGCTCTAAATGCAAATGTTTCTACAAATCTAATTTTTAAAAATAAGAATTTTGGTTTAAATATGAATACATAAACAGCAGAAACAATTGTTCATTTTTCAAAAGCAACTAATTTTAGTAAATTATTTTTGTCTCATTCTAGAGAAAATTCAAACTTTACACACACACACACACACACACACACACACAACTCTTCTGTTCATTAGAGAAACATACTACCTGGACCACGATAAAAAAGGCTCACCTATTTCATATATCTTTTCTAACAAAAGCTTCCTTAGGTCTGTGGTACTGAAAGTGACCTTTTTGAAAGCAACGAGATAGCATTAGGATTTTTAGTTGTGCACAGTAATCATTGAGGCTACTAAATGATAAAGTTTCTTCTCTTTTATCCAGCCTTTACGCTTCCAATTCATTTCTGACTTGATTGAGTTGGTTAACTGACTGTCACAGCTGAGAGCCCTACCTGAAAGGCTTATTTGCATCAAAACAACTTCATCATTGTTCCTGACTGAGCTGGACAGCGTTCCTATTACTGATGCCACTGTTATCCTGCAGCAACCACAGAAGAAGAATAACATCTCAGACACGCCCAGAGTAAATGCTCTTCTCACTTTCCTCCTGCTGAGTGGAAATTCTGTTTCCATCTAAACCACAGAATACATCAGTGAGCCTAATGGAAGCTGACAGCCCACCCTAAGAAGTGTCCTTAGGTAACAAAGAAATCTGAGACGGTATAACCCGTGGTCATCATGATGACTGTGTCTCTTTCTTTCCACTTGAACACAGAAGTGAAACTCCCCATCAAAAAGGCTTTTGAAATTTCTTTGCTTTCTAATCAGATTTTTTCCTGGGGTATATCTTTCAAAACATGTCAGAGCTTTAAATAATTGGTAACAAAATATGGTTAATGTGATACTCAGTCATAGGCCAGTATTACTGACTAAATGTTAATTTCTGAATATTATGATCCTTCAAAATCAAAGAGACTGAGAAACAAATGATTTTTAAGTTGCTTTTAAATACATGGTATGGAATGAAATAAATAATAACGTTCAGAATATGCACATTAGAAAAATAATATTGTTGTTGAATATATGATAGACTGTTTCTGGGAAAGGGATTTATAGTACTAGAGTTAACACATTAATTGGCACAACGCACAGAACAAGGCCAAATATAAAAATAATTTGTAATAAATCAAATATAATCAAATATATAGGGAAATACATTTGTGTATCTATCTATATAGTTATATGCTCAGCAAAAAGAGAAGAAACACGTTAGCCGTGTGTGTGTGTTACACACATATATGTGACATCTAAAGACTTCATTACAAAATAGTTAAGGACTATTCTGTTGAATTCTGATAAAAACCATCAGACTGACCTTTTATCATGGTCAAGGAGGTCCCACAAAGAAGACATGAGGACTCTGAGATAGTGCAAGGTACAGACATCTTTGAGTCCACACCCTGGACTTCTCAGACTTTGTCCTATAAAAGGAATTTATCACACGGCTCAGGGAGAGACCTAAGCAGGCACACTCACCGGGTATACTTAAAGGAAAAGGAAAAGTAGAGAAGGGGCTTCAGCTTAAGGAGCAAAAGGAAGCAGAACTCTGGAGACCAGACTGGCTCTTCACGAAGTAACTGGAGAGAGGCTGGGGACTGGTGCCTTCCCTCCGGGCCAACAGTAAGGCCTGCAGCTTCCAGGGTTTCTTCCCAGTGTAAGAGACGGATGAGCTTCTGATCTCATCTTTGGAGATGTCCTGGTGCCCCTGCTGTGAAGCTCACCTGGTCCTTGCAAAGAGGAATCAGGCTAAGACAGGTGTGACCTCCATACACTGTTCGGAAGGGACTTCCAGACACTGGAGAGAAAGGCCAGATCTCCCTCCTTAAAGGGGCAGAACTGAAGACCTGAGATCCCATCTCCCCAGCTCTGTGAGGTGCCTGTGCTGTTTTAACCTCTGTCAAAGGTCACATGGACTGTAAAGTTTGCTATTTTAGATTTAATTCCTCTGTGGGGGTCCTGCTGTCACTGTGTTACAGATTGATAAACCCAAATTCCTAGCTGTCCAATGACTTGCTCCAAATCAGATAACGTATAGATTTGGAATAGGATTTATAAGTAATCTGGATGGTGTGTTTGTGTTTTCTAACTTTGCTCTGTATCCTGTGACACTGGCAAAGGAAAGCTGACGTTAGAGGAAAGAGTATTTCCTTAAAGCTGTCACTTTAACAAGGGCAGAGAGTAGCCGGGAGACACAGTAGCAACCCTCCCTGTGTCCACCGCCCCCCCCCCGACTTCCATCAGCCTCTTTGTTCTGCTCATGTTACATGGCTCCCTGCTCTGACGCTCAGGGACGTCCATCTTTTTGGTAAAATACTTGATTTTCACCCTCCTGATTTTTGTCTTCACTTTCCTAAGCACAGCTTCAGGCTGGTCTGTGATGTGAATGTCGACGACTCTTCCATGGGCGAATGACAGACAGCTAAGTCACAGAGAAATCAGCGTACAGTCAGAAAGGGGCTGGGCCCTCGAGGAATTCAGCGCGAATGAGTGAATGAATGAATGAATGACTCGCATCAGAATTAAGCTAACTAGAAGAAAGCCAGGCCTGCGGATGGAGACACAACAGCCAAGCTGCAAGGCAAACAGCAGCTGGAGATTCGAATGTAATCAACTCCGGCCAGTCACACGGAGGGCTCGGATGGCACCAGGAGCCAGGAGGTGAGCAGGACGCCTCACCCACGCCCCTCTCCTCCCCCTCAACACCTACGACGCCTCGTCGCCTTTGTTACGCATTTGCTCCCTCGCGCACCGAAGGTGGCTGAGCAGCTACACTTGCTGGCCCTTAGGTTGACTGTAGCTTGGCCTGCACTACAGCTCACTGCAGTTTAGCTGTACAAGGTACCCCTGAGGAACGGCCTCGGTGCCCACTCCTTTGGTAAACCCTCCTGGCCTCAGGACTCCTCTCTCTTTTTTTTTAAATTTGTTTTCTGTTTTTTTGTTTTTGTTTTTGAGACAGGGTCTCACTTGGACAGCTAGGAATTTGGGTTTAGTTCAGGCTGGCCCTGAGCTCACTATGTAGCCCAGTCAAGTCTTGAACTCAGCAACCCTCCTGTCTCTGCCTCCCGAGTGCTGGGATGACAGGCGTGAGCCACCACGCCCGGCACTGTGGTGTGTGGTGCTGATTACTGGTGGGTGTGAGTCTCCACCCCCAGCATTGTATGTGGTTTCCGGGGATCAAACTCAGGACCTTGTGCTTGTGAGGCAGGCGCCGGAACCACTGAGCTAAGTCTCCAGCCCAGGACTCTTAATAAATCTCTCTAACTCTTAACCTCCTTTGCGCATAGAATATGTGCAATATTTGGTGGACACACCTGCCATACAGTAGGTAAAGAGTTAGGTTTCTCCTCTATCAGTTGCAGTGGCAAAGACAATTTCTAACCTAGTAGATCAATCAATGTTAGAACTTTAAACAGTGAAAACCTGATGCAGGATTTTAGAAAATTGAGGGCAGTATATTTGATATCTTCAACTTCTATCATCCTGAGTATAATAACTTTATCATAAAAATTAATGTTTATTTCTTCATTAGTATAATGTTAGCCTCCGTGCCGCAAACTACAAGTCACTATGCCCTGTGACTTTTACAATACTGTTGTTGAATGAGCTTTGTTCATATGGGGACAAAGTCTTATAATGGTTAAGCAAACCCAAAATATCAATGAATTAAAAAGAAAAATAAAAGATAAAAGGAAAAAGGGAGGCAGATCTTTTGCAAAAAGGGAAGCAGAAGGGGAGGTGAGGGAGATGGAGAGAAATTTTAAAAAGAATTAGGATGTATTATATACATGTACCAATTCTGTTCCATGAATATAATCATGTACTGCAAACACATACTAATGTAAAATTTTTTAAAAAGCTAGGAAGCAACAGAAGTGTTGCAACCCAACTCTGAAGTCTGAGCGTCTATGATTCAAAGCTCTCTGCTGTGCAGACGTGTAACTTCCCTTACTGTACATCTAGATCTAGACATGAACACAAGCACATCAAGTTTTACTTGTTGTAGAGGAATGACTTGGATTATTACCATGCAGCAAAAGATGAAATAAAAAATGCAAAGGCTAATCCAATTTTATTCTCATGTCGAATGTTTATTTATTCATCACTTTCCAGGGGACTTTAAGGAATATTGACATACCCTATTTTCTTAAAGTGGGGGGTCTGTCAAGTGGTAAACACACCCCAAGAAAAGAGGAAGTGAAGAGTAATAGGCTAAATAGTTTGTGAAAATGAGTTTCTTTGATTTCTTTATGAGCAACTCTTCCAATGCCATCAAAATTTGAAGTATATAAAAATGAAATAATTTGTACGCTTTTGTTCTGGTGTTTATTATCACCTCTGCAATACTGGTGCACAGCAAGCATGCGGACCTTCCCTTCGGAGATAAACTGAGCACTAATTCTGTCACACACACTCCTGCTATGTGCAAAAAGGCAGACCTTTCACCTTGGAGGTAAGATGAAAGGAAATAGGCTTTCTATTTATGATATAACAATAGAACACTTAATAAGGTATTTTATATATGAATGAACTATAATGGATTAAATTTAAGAGCTCTTATGAATAGGAAATACATGTTTCACAGTTATTTTATCAGAAATAAAAGCCATTCACTGCATTATTTTTCTATAACAAATTAAATCTTCCCACTGATCAACTCTGAAGTATTTTTTCTTCCAAAACTATCAGTGGGGTAATAGTGCCTACTAAATATAAAATATTGCCTTAGCATCCAGGTTAATCTTGAATCTAACCTAAACTCTCTATACAAATACAGATTTGCTCCATTAAAAAAGAACATACCGTGCTCAATAAACTTACCCTATTTTTTGTTAAATTCATATTTTTCCTATTCCTGCACTTTCCTGGAATACAAGGGTCTCTGTCTACAAATGCATTGAAAAGCCAACCTCTTCTTCAAAGTTCAGTTAAATAACCACTATTGATATGAACCACATATTGATCACTACACCAGAGTGATCGTGCACTATTTTTGATTCCTGTAACACATTACAATATTATACATCACAATAATTTTATTTACTGAGTCAGTTGGTTGGATGATTCTTCATTAAGATTTGCTACATGTTCTTATAAT
>PVIC010037063.1:0-18294 GCA_004025085.1 Thryonomys swinderianus
CTTATGTATGTAGAAGGTAGGGGGTTGTAGGGTGGGTAGGGGGAAAAATAAAAACAAAATAAAAGGAGAATACAGACAGGTTGAAAGAGATCAGGGATGTAAACTAGGCTTATTTCAGAGTTACTGTGTTGTCATGCAAATATTTTACCTAACTATGACATAACTTTGAAAAATTATTAACTATTAAAACTATTGAAAAAAATTTCAATAACCATTTCATAAAAGCTTTCTATTGTTATCCCAAGCTTTTCTGTGTCTTCTCTGGGATATTAACATTTCTTAGATGAAGTACCAGAGTGCTTGGTAACAGGAAAGAAATGTAGGACCAGGGATTTAGCTCCTGTGGTACTGAACCTAGCACCAGGACCTGAGTTCAATCCCCAATATGGCAAAACAAAACCAAACCCAAAACCCAAAACAGAAAAGGGGTGTGATAGTTATGAAAATTTAAAAAATGAGTCTGTAATTCAAATCTTTGATGTCACGTCCTACTTCCTACTAGAGACACAGGGTTCTTTTCAGACAAGGACAGGTATATGATATCTGAAATATACAACATTAGCTCACCATTCCAAAAGTTAGGTAGCAAGCAAATTATTATGAAACACTGCAGAGACCCTGTCCCAGTGATTCAGGAGCCAACTTAAAGAGTTTACGCTGAGAAATTAACAATACAATGCTCACACCAATCCATCGGCCACAAAATATATTTAGACCCACCATTCATAATAACATTAAAAACTGGCCAGGCACCTTTGGGAGTTGCAAACGGACCAGTCAATGTGTTATATTGAAAACCAATAGAGGGATGAAAAATAAGCATTTACCGTACCTTTCCTGTTTGGGTCAAATCTCAGCATAACCAAATAAATGGTCACGTGTTCTCCATACAGACGTTAGCCTATGAAAATAAGCGAGGGACTAAGAACGTGAGCAAGCTGCAGCTCCTGAGGATTTGGGGGGCGTAGGTCATCAGATCACGCTACAGAGAGGGACACGGCGACCCGCAGGAGCTGCCCCGGCCGGGACACAGCAGCGCGTACCACGGCCCCGGCCGGAAACGGAGTCTGCTGCGGAGCAGGCCTCGGCCTGCAGTGCCTGGCGCAGGCGCGCACCGGAGGGGCCGGGCGGTATCTCGCGCCGGGAAAGCGCCACCTGGGGGAAGACCGGGCCTGCGGCGGCAACAGCGAGCTGGATGACCAAGGACTCGCGAGCTCAGCGCAGGTGGAGATGGTTAAGTGGTGATGCTGTTAAACGGCTCAGACTGATGCAGACAACTGACAAAAAGTGACACGATGGGACAGCGCCGAAGTTCAGGAGCTGTTGCTAATTGCAAGGTGCGACAACGCTTGTGAATGGTGTTTTATGCTTCAAAGATACAAAGTAGAACCCAAGAGGGACGGAATGGCGCTACGCTTGGGACGCTCTTCAGGCTAAGCCGGAGGACGGTCGGTGGGCGGGAGCCTCGGGGCCAGAGGCTGGGAGCGAGCGCGTCTCCGCCTTCCGGGCTGTTCCACGGGCTCAGGTCACGCGGGGCCTTTCACAGCGAGCGGCGCAGAAGCCCGCGGTGGCCCAGAAGCTGCGGTGTCTGCAAGGTGTGTTCTACAAGCGAGCTGAGTTTTCGGGAGGAAGGTCGCCTGCGGGGAGACCGTCTCCGAGGCACACGTCCGGGGGAGCCCCGTCTCAGAGACCAGCTGCCCAGCGAACGCCTCTCCCCGCCTCCGTGCGGCTGCAGGACGGGCTCGCAGGCGGCCCCAGGCTCAGGCCCTCAGCTCCGCGGCCTGCGTGTCGGTCTGAGCCAACCCACAGGGGCCGGAGAGTCCTGCCTCCCCGGGACCCCGCTCTGGCGTGGCGTGCTCTGGGCAAAAGACACACACGCAGACCGCAGAGTCAGGCTTCTGCCTGCACACAGGAAAGACAGAAAGGCGTTCTTTGGTGAGGCCCAGCGAAACAGCAGCGCGGAAAGCATGGAGATGGGCGGTAGAGAGAGGCTTAGTGGACAAGGTGAAAATAAGGTAGATCTACTAGTCTACCTACTAATAGGTAGGTGTGGATCTACTAATAGGCGTGTTGGGAGAACAAATAAACAGAGAGACAAAGCGCGATGGTGACAGACAGTGACCACGTATAACCATTTCCACGTTGCATGTTTAAGGAAGAAAAGTGCAGCCCATAAAAACCCAGTTTGTGTCTCTGTGTGTGCACACAAAGTCCAATGACCGAATGAAAGTCAATCCCTGACGTGGGTTCACCACGGGCAGAGAGGCAGAGGAAGGGAATTGGGGCTGGCTAAACAAGGTTTTAGCTCTTTATTTCATATCATTTAAAGTATTGGCAGCTCACTTCTATTTCCACTTATTCATATAAATATTACAGCAGTCGTATTTGAATATCCTATGGGTAGGTAAATTAGCAAAAGAAAATCTAAAATTCTGCCAATTAATAAAATGCCTATCAATTCTCAATTTACTGCCAAGAGAAACAAGTAATGGCATAAGGTCTTTTTTACAATGTAGTAGTTTATTTCCATTCAAATCTTGCTTTTTTGTGTTTCATTTAGTTTGATGAGTTGAGATGCTATCTCTAAACTTTCACATTTCCTGGAAGAAAGAAGTGACAAACTATGTGATTTTTTTTTTTTTGAGACAGGGTCTCGCTTTGTAGTTCAGGCTGGCCCTGAGCTCACTATGTAGCCCAGACAAGCCTCCAACTCAGCAATCCTCCTGCCTCTGCCTCCCGAGTGCTGGGATGACAGGCGTGAGCCACCACACCTGGTCAAACTGTGTGATTTTGTGTCAAGAGACAGACTAGGAATAATTTTTCAAGAGAGGAAATCCAAATACAGTAAAGACTAACTTTCTATTTTTTGTGCTATTTTTTTTGAAAAGAAAAACCTTAGCTCCCTCCACACAGTCTGACACTTAGGCTTAGAAATAAATTATTATATATTCACTCTCAATCACCTATTGACAAGTACACATAGTAAAACTGAGATCAGTCTAAGCATCTAGCGAGTTACGTCATCATGATGGAGCCAGACCTCCCCCTTTGCCGGGGGTTCTGAGTAATTGGACCAGACCGCTGGGCCCTCACGGCCAGCCCCGAAGTGAGCTGCCCTGACACATTCCACTGGAGGAATCTGTTTTCCTCCCTGGACGCTAGAGGGAGATTGTCTGCACTTAGCCACTTCCCGGCATATTTCACGGCCTGGCTGTGTCCTTCCTGTCAGTGTCCGTCTGCGGCCGAACGGGGACAGGTGACGGAGAGCCTTGCACGCCGAGCCCTGCTAAGATCTCCGCTCTATATGGGAGAAACATCATTTTAGGGACACTTCACGTTTAGCTATAAAAAGAAGCTGAGGAAATTTAACATCGATCTTTTCTGAAAGTTTAACAGAAGTAGAGTTTGTCCATCATATTCATAAAGCGAAATGCACTTGTTAAAAAAGAAGCAACAGCTACATTTTTGAAACCTTCGAAGGCCCCACCCACTTCTAATGACATGTTCCAGTAGAAAGCACACGCTGCTCTCTCGATCGCCTTCCCAGAGGACCACGCTCCTCAGCCTTTGCGCTCGGCCCCGCTGTCCCCTCGGCCTCTGGGGCTCCCGCCCCCACTGGCACTGAACTTGTGCAGAATGGCATCTGCCCAATCGGGGCCGCCTTGCTTAATTCACAGCATTCCTACCTGACAGACCTTATCTCTGCGAACTTCTGCTCTATTTCCCTCATGGAATAAACAAGCTTATTCTGTTCTACGTATTTTCTTTATACATCGTGTTGGCTATGATCTACATCCTCTACCGGAAGTTCCACAAAGGTGTATATTTCCTCAGTTTTAATTTTTTATTATCCACGTTTCTATAATGATTGCATTCTTTGTGGGGGGGTTGATGCGTCTTCGTTTTTTCCCCATCCTCTTCCCCCCCAATCCCCTCCACTCCTCTCCTGACCACCTTTCCATTTGGGGAGGATCTATCTCTCTATTTCCTATTATCTATCTTTTATTTTGCTCTTTATTTCTGTTTGGGGCTTTAATCTGTTTCACATACATCTATGTAAACAGATCAGTGCCTGGGATGGTAGGAGGCACTCAGTAATAACAAAATTAAAGCCTCTTAAATTCAACTTGACTCAATAAAACATTACTGCTCTCTACTTTTATTTCACAGTATTTTTATGATCTCAACATCTGTTATTTTGAAATAAGTTTTTAATAAGAAAAACGTAAAATGATAGCAGCCTTAAACCTCTCTGACACAGCATCTTCACATGCTATAAACATTGACGGACAGCCGTCACAGCGGGGTTTTCTTGTGGTTTGGTAGTTGATGTCTTTCCATTTTTCTCAATTCCTGTGAGTAAGAAATCTTTTTGTCACTATTTAAAAGTTTCTCTTGTCCTATATGATTATAATTCATCTATATTTTTATGGAGGAATTACACAAGATGGCTTAAGGCAGGAATGACTAAGTAAATGTCTGAAGTCAGACCAAGTAAATTCTTGTGCCAAAAATTATCTAATATTCTGCCTCCTTTAGACATTGTCTCTGAGAAAACTGTTCTGCCACCGGCCTAATTCCTGCAAGAGCATCAACTCTGCATGGAGTACGGGAGGGCTACTTCAACAGAGTATTTGTTATTTAAATAAAACTAGAAAACTGAAAGCTCCCTAAGACCAAAAAAAAAGTACAACCCTGTCAGATTGTGGAAAGGAGTATCTGAGCACAGGCACTCTGAGCCGCACTACACAATGCGTCCCAGCACCTGTGGCTATCACTGGATAATCCAGCTTCGGGTTGGTGAGTCCCCTTTAAAAGGCAATGTACCCTCAGTGCATGAGACCCAGTTGGTGAAGAACCTGTTGCTGACGGTACAGTAGGAGCTGACACGGGCACTGGAAACCTGATCAAGACGGAACTGTTGCTAGACAGAGGGGATATCTTTGTTTTTGATGTCTCCCGGGCCCATCCTTCCTTCTAAGGCAAGAGCGTCCTGATTTTCCTTTTTTCTTACTTCATGACCTGTTCTTACTTCTTGTGTCTGTGAGATTGTTCTAAAGATCTAGACCTACGAACTGGAATATTCTTTCCCTAGATGCAAAACCTGATTCTTAGCAGCAGGGTCAGACATTTGCTGGGAGCACTGGATATAAATTCTCCTTTTGCCAAGATGCCTTAACCGGCAGAATGTAAAGCAGAAGAGAGCCTGAGAAAGAAGGTTCAAGAAAGGAAATCAAAGTCAAGAAAGAAAGAGTGATTTCAGCTGCTCCTGAAGTCTGATGTGAGCGATTCTTATTATGAAAGCCAATTATTTTCCCTTCTTGGCTTACCCCACCTCAAGTTGGGGTTTGGTCACAATTTAAAAGTTCTATTAGATATAAATATACCGAGTTTGAAGTAGATAAAAGCACAATATGGAAAAATTATAAACTAGAAACCAAGTAGAGAAAAATTATTATGGAAGGTTTTGAGCAAAAACTACATTTTCCTTTCATTTAAACTGATTACATGCTAATGTTCATGTTTGATTGGAAGCAAAAACACATTAGAGAATTTAATTTACTAGCAAATACTGATGTGACTGTGCTGCATGATAGATAGCGTATGAAGACAAAAGACATGATTTCCAGTGGATGTGCACATTAAGATTGAAACATCCATTTTAAGGCTAACGTGTCTTGTTATTTGTATTTTTTTAATCTGGTGATTTTATGTGAAACAGAACCGCAAGGAAATTCTTTTCCGTTCTCAGTTTATAGATAGCTCCTTTGGGATTATGGGGGTACGATTGACCAAAATGTGCTCAATCCTGTATAAAATATTTGCAACGGCTAGCTGGAGAAATTCTTCAAGAAGGGCACCCCAGACAGTCTCCCGCACGTGCAAGAGCGAAGCAGAGGCATAACCCAGGGCCCAGACCGATTACTACAGAAGTACTTCCATGTGCTTTCTCATACATGAAAGAGAATAAAATCACAAGAAGTAGTGTTAGGAAACAAGTTCTAATGACTGATTTGTTCAACTTTTAAGAGTACCAGTCTATCACTGTTTCACACAGAGGACTTTGGTTTATATTAGGGAGTAAACTAAAACATAAACATCTCAAAAGAGTCATGAACATGTGAGAAATTGTTCAGTTCACTATGTCTTACGAAGTATAAAATCAACAGTATCGTCTCTATAGCATTTGTAAGTGTGTAGCATATGTATATACTGCAGGATTAAATAAAGCTTGTAGAAACAAACCAGACATTACATTCACGCTGATAATTGTTTAGAGATGTTGGTTTTACTGGACAGTTCAGAGAAAAAGATATGCAAAAACATCAACGGCTAACGCATAAGATCAATTGAGAAATTGAAAATTGTTTCTGATCTTACAATGGATGTAATTTTTGAAGACATCATAAAATAATTTAAAACATATTCCTATTGCTATAGATAATATTAATCTAAAACAAAGAAATGATAACCATACCAAATTGAATGTGGCTGGCTTCTCTTTAGGAAATCATTATGACCTAATGGACAAAGCAATTTTGAAGGAAAGGAAAGTAAAAAATTGAAGCCCTCCAAGATCTGATATTTTTTCTGAAGTATGACATATTGAAATAATCTCTACTCAAAAGAATACTGATGAAGCCATCAAGTAAATGATACTAGTTCAGTAGATGAAAGAAGTAAATGATGAATCTGAATCAGTAAGATGAACAATAGTTTTTGCGATACCCGTTATAACTCTTCAGAGTTCTATCCTGTTGAGCCTTTCATATTTATAAAACTAATGATAACAATGTTTTATGAACAAACCAATTTGTTTCAACTTGGATATAAAATATTTTTCTATTGTTCATGGATATTTTTAAGTTTAACAGATTAATCTAAAAGAAGTTTATATTTTGCATTCTTGGACATATGTAACCTGTTCTTTAGTTGGTTTAATTTTTTTTTTTTTTTGGCAAGACAAACACCAAAGTCTTCAGAGTCACACTGAGAGATTGGAATTCATTTACCCTATAATGATAAATCAGAAAATTAAGAGACCCTATCAACTCATCTCTCCACGCTATGACGTGACTGTTACAATAACCACTGTGATACACACCCCCAGATGTGTTTAAATTATAACATTCCAGTATCCAAGGAAGGATACATACTGTTTCCCATGAGAACCGCAAATCATTTGTAGGACTAGAAAAATACTAGGTGTCATTCTCACTCAAATTACTTAATAAAGTACAAAATCACAACAAAACAACACAGACATATCAGAATTTTATAAAAGTGGTCATTTCAACAAGACAGTGAGATAATAGCATTTCAAACCATCGAACAATAAATTCAGCTTTTAGAGAGCCAAGAAATGTTTCAAGACGAGATGGTATGTGAGCTGAGCTTTTAAGAATGAATCTGAATTAGTATACGGGAAGAAGCCTGCTCTGGTCAAGGAGCTACAAAGACACCGGGGGACAAATGTGCAGTGAAGGAGGTGCGGAAATAACTAAGGAGGAGCCCGAAAGGTGGAGCCCATACTCTCCTGGGACAAGCAGACAAGAGGCTGTCAGAGCAGTCGTTTCAAGAAAACAGTTTTGCCACCATGTTCGAGATTCCCTTGACCCCTTTCCAGGGTAGACATGTCTCATGTGTGCCTCTAACAGTGTTATCGTCTGTGCACGGACAACACCGAGAATGTCATCTGTTCCGCGCAGACAAACTCTCCACCACACACTGAGAAAGAAAAACTGCTGTTCAGAACACGGGCTGCCATGTCCATTTCTGCTCCTCTGCAGCTTCCCGGGGGGTGTGGCAGGGAAACAGTGAACAGCAGCTTTTTTGCGTATTTATAGGATGCTGCCATGGGTAATAAAAGACTGGCACCAAAAACATATAGACCGCTTATAAAAGTGTCACAGTTGATAAAGAGCCAAAGTGCCCTGACGATTTAGGATATACTGAGTCTTCCTAACGTATTTATCTGGGAAACAAAACAAAACCAAACAAACCTGGGTTTTCAAGGAAAGAGAGCTCTACTGCTAGCTAGGTGTATCAACTCAAGCACATAATTTAAATCTTAACATCTGTTAAGATTCCTATAAAGCAATGTAAAAGATTCTAAGATTTAGACAACAAAGACCTCCTATGAGCTCATTTTCCTTTAAGTATGTTTTTTAAAGCTTTACTCACTTGTTTATTATTCTTCGTTTCTGTATAGTAAAAATAACATATGCCTTTTTCCCCGAATTGTGTGTTGGGAGCAATGTTACTATTATTATTAATATGTAGTCATACTGGCAATTTTGGTATAAAATACATCCCTATATCTATTTAGCTACATATATATATAAAATATATTATATATATATATTGTATATATAAAATATATATATACATACATACATATATATAAAATATATATATAAAGTATATAAAATATATAATATATATTATATATATATTTTATATATACACCTGGCTTATGAATATAGGAAAATCTTAGAGTTAACATTATACTGTAGTCATACTGAAAAGTTTTAAAAGCATACAAGTTGAAAATTTAAAAATGAGGTAGATAATATTCACTTACTAATTTATTCACCTTGACCTTCACCACGGTCCCCTGCATTAAGATGGTTAAAGAAAAACATAGCACATAATATTCCACACAGCATCCTTTCTGTATTTGCTGAACTTATTTATAATAGGAACAACAGGGAGGAGATAAATCTTTTAAATATCAGACTAGATCCTTAGGGGCAATTAAATCTAAGAAATTTATTTAAAATCTTAGGTGGAAGCCACTCTGTAGTTGGGCAGATCGTGTCATTCAGGGAAAGTAAATAACTTCTACACACCCAACAGGAAAACATTAATCACAAGAGGCAGAGCAGGCAGGAAACTTTTCACCAAAAGCTTAAAACTGCAGTGAATCAGAGGTAATGCACTGCGAAGAGTTTCGAGACTTAAAAACGTCACAACCACCTTTAAAAGTGGGGAATGTGAACTTATTACAAAGTCAGTTTTTCAAAAGTGAGATGCAGTTAAGAAGTGATCAGCGATTACTTGTGGCAACAGAAATGTAGCCGTGTCTGTAAAACATGTTAACTACAAGGAACAGTAAAGGTGGAAGAATTCACCTGTGCAGTTCAGTGAACACGTGCCACACGGATTCAAACCGCCGTTCAGTACCAAGTTGATGACCACATACTCTTTGCCCAGAAGCAACCCACAGTCCCAGAAGGGAGGCAGGTCTGCGAAGGAGCGAGTCAGAGCGGAGGTGGCACAGTGAAAGACCACCACTGGGTGCCAGGGACAAACAGCCGCACGGGAAAACGCATGACGAGGGGTCATTTCACCCGTGGACATTAGGGAAGAGAAGAGCAGAAGAGGCACAGCTCAGCTGGAGGCTGCCTTCCTCCTCCTTCGCTCTATTCCTGGAAAGACAGCGCCTGCTTAGAAAAATGATGAAGGCTCATCACAGCAGGGATTGATTTTACGACTTGGCAAGAAATAAAGCAGGAGTACAAGGGGCCAGAAATCATGGTAATGAGAGGGGGAGGTTCAAAACCTAAACAATTCTAATAACCAAAGAGAAAAGCTTTTTAAATCAATTGTAGATTGATTTTAGAATAATCATGAAGCATTATTTTCCTCCATATCTTCCAAAATAGTCCAGATCTGCCAAATACCATCCACAAATGATTCCGCACATTTGTTTCTAGTAAAGAGTGAAAACTGTTTATTCTAGCTGTCCCACTTCCACACAGGATCGGAGCTTCGCCCGTACGCCTTGAACTATTCAAAACTCACGGTCAGAATATTTTACCAGAGACCTTCTCCGGGCTGTCCTGCTGCGTGCCAAACATAGACTCTGAGGGTTAAAAGCAAATCAGGAAATTGGTCAATGATTTCTCAACCCGAGAAGCTTATAGCTACACAAAGCGATCGAAAATTATAGTTGATGTTCACGCTGAAATAGTTTATCACAGTAAAAAGACACGCTGCCATGAACGCCTCCTGACGTACTCCCGTGGGCTCGCACACCCTTGCCCCCTTGCGCTCCTAGCCTCTGAGGCCGTCGTAGACAACAAGTACAGTTAAACACGGCCCCGCGGCCCTCATTTACCTCACTCACCGGACGGGGCACTGTGGTGGGACTTCTGGCTCCTCCCCGATGTCAAACGGCCAAAGAGATAAGCATTCTGAACTGGTTCAGGGCAGCGAGGCCGCCAGGACAGAGCAACGAAAGACACGCAGCAAAGAAGACTTCAGGGCTGCTGCAGGAAGTGGCCAGAGTCAGGGGCCTAGTGTGTGGGCGATCACACGAAGGACTCGATTCCAAGCGCTCAGGTAAGGGAGTAGAAACAAAGGAAAATGACCTGGGGATATTATTATTATGGCAGTCTTTTAAGATAACACACACACCGATGGCTTACTGCTTTATGATACACAGATCTTAGGATCTTTGTCTCTGGACTGTCGCCCACGGAGTGTTTATCCTGTCCTAGGTACTTCTGTCAAGTGTCGTTTAAATGTTTTCTCATTTAGCCTTTATCCTATCCCTGCAAACCTCTGATAGCAAATGTATAAATGAGGGTGAACTCTGAGCTTCTGGTGTACCCCAAAGTAGTTCCTCAAAAGAATAAGATTAAATTTAATGGGAGGCTGGGAAGAAAATATAGGGGCTTTCAGGCAGGATGAACCGTCTGCATGTCCACAGAGCGAGGAGACCAAGCAGGTGTAAATTCCTCCTGCGTGTGTAGTGAAGAGAGCAAGGCTCTCGTGCGGCTCCCGTGGGCCTCCTGACCGCTGTGTCGTCCGTACTGTGTTTGATTTTTGGAATCTGCGCCTGACTGAAGTCAGGCACCGCTCACAGACCACGCAGGCCTGCGGAACGGGATGTGGGTCTTCTACACCGTGGATGTGGAGCCAACCTGCAAACCCCAGAGCTGGCATTCTGGGGAGGTTTTCAGCTCCGCCTACAGAAGAGCAAACGTCTGGCTTATTTAGCCTGCAGGAAAACGGCATGCCATGAATAAAGGAAACACTTCTCTTCCTGCTATGTTGCAGGATTCCAAGGAACTCCATAAAACAGCTCACTTCTGCTCAAGAAGAGGGGAAAGATGTGTTTATTCTGACAGACCATCTCTTTCCCAAATGCCAGTTATAAATTAGCCACTGTTTTCCCTAAGGCAACTCTAAATTCCCCAAATCAAGGAAGACAGTTTCACGTGCCCCACGTAATGCCATCATCAGCCTTGCGTCCCCAAAGTGGCGGCCTACAACCACAGCGCCCCCACCCTCACTGCGCGTCAACAACCCTCTTCAACGGCCTGCTCGCACTGCAGATCTCGCGGTACAGAATCACAACTGCACTTTTAATTTCACAGGAAATGGATATTTTTGCAAGAGGAAACAGCACGAGACAGGAGAAAAGCCTTTTCTTTATAACTGTGTTGCTTTGAGCTCCCTTTTAATGAGGACTCTTTAGTTCAACATTTGACAAAGTTTAAATCATTTTATAAAGTAGGATGTCCCTCCCTCCTACCAGTGTGTATGTCTTGCTATTTAAACTCACTTAGATTTCTTAAATGAGCATGAAGGTCTTAGTGATAGAGTCCAGTTGGGAAGCTTGGCAGGATCTATTTTAAATCTCATGTTTTCTGTAGAAATGACGTCACCCATCACACAAGTTCCCCCTGATGACTCTGGTGGGAACAGGAAGCCAGGGAGGATCGCTGCCCCACCCCCGCCTCCCCTCCACCCGTGAGCAGCAGGGTTCCGCTGCACACTGAGGCTAATGTTGCCATTCGTTCAGCCGAGGGGCCTTCAGAATGCCTTCCGAGGAAGACCATGACTCCCAGAAGGACCTTGGTAATTTGAATGTCCTGTACCTTTCAGTCCTAGAAAATAAGTCTTTAAAAGAAGTGAATACAAAGGGAAGCGGCATCCGTAGCACCAATGTCCACCCCCTGATTTTCCCTTCCTATACTATTGAGTTACGCCTTCTGCAGCAGCTCTTCTTAAATTTCTCATTTTCAGCCTGGGTCTCACTGGCTGGGCTCAGTCATCTCATCCGAGCTCAGATTTTTGACCCTCCAGTCTCAGCTTCCCGGAGTCCGGGGATTACAGCTGTGTCCCCCAGCCTGGCTGTCGCTTCACACTTGAACTAAGAAAACGAAGGCAAAAATCAAACCCAAAATTATCAGATGACTAAAAACAATACAATTAAAGAAATTAGGAGAACATTTCATTATAAGATTGCAGTTCATCCATAAAAGAATTTGGTGGAAGCTGTGGGAATATGACTTTATTAAGTTTTCAATTGAAACTAGTCACTTTCTCTACTCATTACATAGATAGCGTAAAACTCTGATGGCTCTTATAACTCACGTGGTAAACTGAAATGTAAAAGCCTGAGGAGGAGGATCAAGACATTTTTCTAACATTAAAATGTCTAGTGATCACTTCAGCACTTTAAAATTTATTACAAAGAATAATTGATAAATCAGTAGATCACAGATAGGAAAATACCAGATCTTCTCATTGATATGAGCACCTGTAGATGCAAATGAGCACTAGAAAGTATGACGGTCTTTGTTAGAATGGGAAATTTCCAAGGGAAATTTGGTGTGGGGATGTAATGAGGGGAAGGAATAAGTATGATTCTGAAAGAAAATAAAACACCATGTATATAGGGGGTGGGGAGGTGTGGGTGGGTGGGGATATGGGTAAAAATGAGAATTGACTGTGTCATGTATTGGTACAAATTCCCCAATGTGATTGTGAGATGTAAATTGTACCAATAAAGAATTCAATTTAAAAAAAAAAGAATAACTGATTAATCAGTGTGAGAAATACAACAATAAACAAGAAGGCTCAGTCTTAGACCTTGTTGACATTTCAGTTAAGATACTGAAGAGCTGAACAAGTAACTACAAAGTCTGAAGTTCAGTAGAGAAGCAAGGGAGCCTCAAGAACCTTCAGAGCGGCCAAGGAAGTTTCAGTCTTCAAAACTCATTTCAAATATGGCACCAGGAAGTACTGATTGGCCACTCTGGAAAACAGAGTTCTCCCCGATCAAGCACTACTGGACATGGGATACAGTGGAGAGCATCGAACTAGGGAAAATGAAAATAAAATCCCCCGACTGGTAGAAGGAAGGCACAAAGGGGGCTCTGTGCGTGTGAGCAGAAGAGGTCAGGTTCCCGGGGGCCTGAGGAAGAGGCGCGGGAGCGGCAGGCCGGGAGAAGGCAGAGCATCCGGCCATGTCACGGGAAGGGCGAGGGAAAGGCTTTACGCAGGGGAGCAAGGGGCCAAACTAAGAAGCGTCGCGACCCTCGCCGATCCCGCAGAGAGAGACGCAACACACGGAGTGCAAGCTTGATCTTTATTCTCCCCCCCACTTCCTGTCTTGGGTGCTTATATACCTTCTCCTCTCGAGGCCCCTCCCACCACCCACAGATATTACCATATAAGGTCTGCAGTTAGTTTGTGTTAAACAGAGGTTTCTGGCTTGCTGCCAGCCGCCATCTTGGGGGGCGGTCGTCGCGGCCCGCCACATTGCCAGCCGCCATCTTGGGGGGCGGTCTTCACGGCCGCCACAAGAAGGGTGACTGGAAAATACACTGTTTAAACGATCAAAATGTGTCACAGTGAAAAACACGCTGCCGTGGAGCCCGTTCAGGGCCCTCCCTCCCTCGGAGCCCACCGCTCCGCCCTTCCTGACACTGGTGAAGCAGGCCCCGGCGTGTGCCGGGCTGCCTCCTGCCACAGACCCGCTCCGAGCCTTTTCCTCTCGTGGTCATTTCGACCTAGGAGGACAGACAGAAGGCGCGAATCCGGTGGATAAAGTCAGTGAAGAGACACCAGCCTATTTCTGGGAGCCCGCCTTTCCACCCAACGATACGTAGGCGCAGGATTTACACTTTTATCATATCTTGTAAAGACGCCCACGAAAGACTGTATTTTGATCACACCCTGTGCATCTAGTCATAAAAATAGCTTCCTTTTGATCTTCTGTTTTTACTGTTGTCTCATGTTTGAAAGAGATGTGGTTTTATCAAAATCTTTTGCTGAAGGCCATGAGGTTGGAGATCAGGAAATAGTTTGCATATCCCGCAGTCCGCTTGAGGTTCCCCTTAACGAACCCCAGTGAGCAGAAGGGTGTAAGACACTGTCCACAACGTGCCCTGGCTGCTTCCACGCCGTGGCCTGCGTTGGGGTGCAAATCCACCAGCACAGGTGCAGCACCCTTTGCTGCATTGTAGAATTTCTCTTTCTCCTGTAGCCAGAATGCCCCCCAAGTCCCATCTGTGGTGACTGAACCCCCGGCTGGGATCCTGAGGTGCAGCCCTGTGGGCTCTGCGTGGCGGGGGGGGGGGGGGTGCCTGCGGCTTCTGTCCATCCTTCCGTGTGACCGACCCCAGAGCTTTTATCATTCCAGAGGCTGCAGCAGTAGCCACCATACCAGAAGGAAAGAGTGGGCCCCTCGGCAGATGCTGATGTTCTAATCCTGGACTTCCTGGCCCCCCAAAAGGAGACTGAGAAATAAATTCCCGTTCTCTATAAATCACATAGACTAAAAATTATTTTTTTTTGAGACAGGGTCTCGCTTTGTAGTTCAGGCTGGCCCTGAGCTCACTATGTAGCCCAGGCAAGCCTTGAACTCAGCAATCCTCCTGGCTCTGCCTCCCGAGTGCTGGGATGACAGGCGTGAGCCACCACGCCTGGCACTGTGGTGTGTGGTATTGATGGCTGGTAGGCATGAGTCTCCATGCCCAGCATTGTATGTGGTTACCGGGATCAAACTTGAGCTTGCGAGGCAGGCGCCGGAACCACTGAGCTAAATCTCCAGCCCTAGAATATTTTCTTAAAGTAGCACAAAGTACCTAAGATCCCATCTATCGCCACAACCTAGTTACAAAGGTGGAGCGCGCATACTTTTCATTTCTAATATTAAACTGGTAAGTATAAGGTTCTTTTTCATGCCACAGTTTTTCTTTTCCTCTTTTTCTTTTGCAAACAATCCCAAGATAATTACTAAGGGTTGTTTTACTTCGGTGTTGTATCCAAAACAATTCCTATCTCTCTATAGTCATGAAGCACAAAAATTACCACCCAATTTTCATCCTTTCTTTATACTTTATATGAATCAGAGATGTATGCTCTCTGGGCTATTATGGATGTGAAAGAGCGTATTACTGATTCAAAACTCTGCATTCCATTTTTTCTTTTTCTTTTTCTTTTTTTTTTTTTTTGAGACAGGGTCTCGCTTTGTAGTTCAGGCTGGCCTTGAGCGCACTACTTAGCCCAGGCAAGCCTGGAACTCAGCAATCCTCCTGCCTCTGCCTCCCGAGTGCTGGGTTGACAGGCGGAGCCACCACGCCCGGCCCATTTTTTTTCTTTTATTGCAGTCATTCACCTAGTGCACGATCCTCAGTTAGGCGTCTCATTTAACATTTTGAAAA
The DNA here is from genome assembly GCA_004025085.1 of Thryonomys swinderianus. NCBI lineage: Eukaryota > Metazoa > Chordata > Mammalia > Rodentia > Thryonomyidae > Thryonomys > Thryonomys swinderianus. The sequence continues at coordinate 15,468 of PVIC010037063.1, forward strand.
TGTAAATGGAGGGGGAGGCACAATGAGCTATCTGGACTCTTGTGTTTGGAGAACAACATGAGCATCAGCCAAGTACACACAGTTAAATGTGAGCTCCTTGCACACCTCTCTCTTTCGGCTCACTTGTGTGCAGTGTAAATGAGGCATGCTGGTAGAAGTGTGTAAAATGCACAAGTATTTCCCCTGACCATGTGATTCTTGCAGTTAGACATCCTCTGTGAATGACTTGACTAATCCTTTCAAATACACATTATTCCAGGGAAGAGATGAAAGAAATCAATGCCTGCTCTGTTTTGTAAGTTCCAGGCACCGTTCAGTAACAATCCTTTCTCTTTTGGTGGGCTTGAAACTTCCCTGACAGTTGAAAATACCCTTGTAACTAGTGCAAGTAAAGCAAAAATGTATATAACAAGCTTCCTTCGAGCCCACATGTAACAAATAAAGATATCAAATGAACTGAGATTTCTTTATTATAGTTTAAAATAGCATCCTGCATGAATTCTATATGCTGCACTGCTAGCTCGATTTCAGATTTTCTAAACATTGGCTTTGTCTTCAAAGAAAAACGCTCCGGTTCCTGTCCTGAGTGTGTGGAGACAGTTTCTGAAGTGGAGGGGAAAGTTAAGAACGTGTGGCTTGTGGCTTCGGGATTAGCCATGCTTCGCTGATCTGCTGCATTTAGCTGTTTCTTATTAATAGATCATGCAGCTACCCACCACGGACCCTCCCTCACTGCCACACACGAATCCGACACGTTCCCGTGATCCACAGCGAATGTTCATTCTGAGCCTTTCACTTCTTTTTTTCTAAGGCCCACCCTGGTTTTCACGGTGAGCTAATAAAGCCATCCAAATTTAGCGCTTAGAGTTTGCTGTATAAAATGAGAGAGTGTATCTTGAAACTGGAGTTAGTACTTTTGAAATAAGATAACATGTGTCAGGTTTACTCTGCTCGCCAAATGAAGATTTATCCTGAATAAAGGGAAAGGAAATTACATGTAAAGTTATATAGATAGAGCAATTCGGATAAAATACCGAAAGTTTTTTCCTTTTAAAAGTTATTTTTAAGTTTTGGATTTTTTTTTTTTTTTGAGACAGGGTCCTGATTTGTAGTTCAGGCTGGCCCTAAGCCCACTATGTAGCCCAGGCAAGCCTCAAACTCAGCAATCCTCCTGCCTCTGCCTCCCGAGTGCTGGGATGACAGGCATGAGCCACCACGCCCAGCAGAAGATTTTTGAATTAATTTTAAATGCTTTAAAAGTGGGACTCGGGATTTAGCTCAGTGGTTCATCATCATCTGCCTGGCAAGCAAAAGGCCCCAAATTTAATCCCTGGTACCCCGTACCACAATACTGGGTGTGATGGCTCACGCCCGTAATCCCAGGATTTGGGAGGCAGAGGCAGAAGGATTGCTGTGAGTTCAAGGCCAGCCTGAGCTACATAGTGAGCTCAGGGCCAGTCTGAACTACAAAAGAGGCACTTACTCAAAAAAAAAAAAAAAAAAGCTTTAAAAATGAATGCTTGTTAAAAAGGTTTTTTAAAATTTAGTTTTTAATCACCCTAAATTGTAACAATTCTTGCCAAATATTTTACCTAATTTAGATCTTATAGCATCCACTCTGGTCTGGGACAATAACAACGTAGGTAGTTAACAGCTTAAGGTTAACCACACACTCTTCTGTCATTTCTCGTCTTCTCAACTGCTATTTCACTTATAATGCTGACCTTCTCTAGCGACGCCTGCCCGTCCCCTCCTCTGGCTTCACTGCCCATGTCCTGGCTCCGCTCTTTGTGTACACGATTATCTACATCTTCTACTCAGGACCTATTTGTCAGACTGACTAGCTCCCATTGCTTCCTATCATTCCCTCCACCTTTCTCGTGTCCTTTATGAACTTCCATGGGTACTATCTGCACTTTAATTTTAGCCGGGCGTGGTGGCTCACGCCTGTCATCCCAGCACTCGGGAGGCAGAGACAGGTGGATCACTGAGTTCGAGGCTTGCCTGGGCTCCATAGTGAGCTCAGGGCCAGCCTGAACTACAAAGCGAGACCCTGTCTCAAAAAAAAAAAAAAAAAAAAAAAAAAAACTAATTTTAACCTTATAAATACATTGGTGTTTATCTGCTCTCTTTCCTTACCTTTCCTTAAACATTTTTCTGGAAATGTCCAAGAGAAATAGATTAATGGCTGTATAGACTGACAAGTATAGATTACTAGTAAAGAAGAAAATTTCAGATATCATATATTTTATGGATAAAGAAGAAAGACATAGTGCCACATGATTTCCTTTACCTGTTTAATATTTCTTCACTGAGCATAGGCAAAAGCTGATCAAAACATGAGAATATTTAAATTAGGAGAAATTATTATAATAATGCAGGGTCATTAATCCCCTCATAATACTCCTCTCATTAAGAGCACATTTAGCCCATTATTCTTGCTGCTTTCTGAAGCAGTTCTGAGATCCTCTTTCCTGAAGGTCTTTGCAAGCCGTGATGAAAAGTACAGTAAATGCTGCTGCCTAGCGCCACCCAAGAGAAAGGTAGGTCCCGAAGACGTGGCGCTGTGTCCTCAGCCACTTTATCCGCTGGATCTGGCACTGATCGACTTCTGGATTCTCGTAAAGGCAAAATCACCATAGAGAGAAACATTTTCAATCAACTCAGGAGATTGACACAGCCAGGATCGTGCAGCTGAGGACACTCATGAAAGAGCATTTCCAGAGCTGCCTGTGAGGTGGCAGGGCGATGGGTCGGTGGGTTCAGAGTAAGGGGGGGGTCACTGGGGAGTGGAAAGGGGTTCATGGCAGTATGTCTTTTACTGTAA
>PVIC010037064.1:0-18257 GCA_004025085.1 Thryonomys swinderianus
TACATTTCCATTTTAAGAAATGATTACAAATAAAAATATATGTTAAAATATAAATCAATAAATAAAAAAGAACATTTGTCAAAGCAGGCTTTCTAAAGAACCAATTGGTGCAAAACGATAGTGGTGAGTGCTTGATAAGGTTGCAAACCCCAGAACACTCAGACTGCTTCAAAGCACATTCAGGTAGCTCTACCTCCACACCTGTCCCAGCCTTCTATAGAAGCATCCTAAAATTAATCAGAATCAGAATGCGGGAGAAGAAAGAGTTGAGAGAAGTATATTTAGAAAACAATGCATACAATTAATAAAATAACTTGAAGCTCCAGATGTGCTTAGGCATTTAGATTTTCTCCTCATTCACCCTCTGATCCTGACTTGCATGAGATAAAGGCTTAGATGGACTTTGGGCAGGAAGACAGACACAGAAAAACAAGAAAACAGCAGTGTTTCACATCATTATCATTAAGTCGCAGTGTTTTAGGCATCATCAAAAATTAGGGGGATACTGTACCAAGCAGCAGGTGTGAAACTGTGCAAGTATCACCTTCACTTATGTTCATAAATTAAATTATAATTTTGTATGTTCATACAGGTAATGTCATAGATTGTTTATGAGCAAGATACCTCGACTTCTGAACAGTAATTTAGAAAGGTCATTACTCTTAACTACACAACACGCCTAAATGGTTCTTTTGAAGTGTTTAAAAAATTTCATTGGTAAAATGAAATAAATTTTCATTAATCTATGGTGAACATGGACCAATTCATGCATGAGAGTGTGGAAGTGTAGCAGGTACAATACTTGGTCATGAACAACAATGTTATCACAGGAATATATTTCATTCATTTGTTAGATTATGTGTTAGCACTATAATTTTTTACTGGTATAATAGGTAATTGGCAACTAAATTAACTTACTGATAACTATATTTAACAAATTAATAATGTGAAAATTTATTTTACATGATCAGCACATCAAATTTGTAAGAAGAAATTTCTTTTTGTATTTATGTAACATGACATTAATCAATTTATTTTTAATCTCAAATGCACTTCTTTTTGATCATTATCATTTCTCATTTATTTGAAAGGCATTTTTTGTACACCTACCATGTGTGAGGCACTGTACTGGAGCTAGTTCATTTGCTTTGAGTAAAATGGACTAAGTCACTGGAGATTTAGGGTTTTAATTTGCCAATATGGGTGAAAAGGTCTAAAAAAATATACTTGGGCAGACAAATTGGGGGTTGCTTTTGGAAACGTTAGGTCCATGATAGAATGTTAGGTTTGGGTACCTTATCTGATAAATGGTTGGAAAATGAGTTTCGACACCTTGGAGGAAAAAACATGGATTAGGAACAGATTTGGAAAATTGTATTTAAAACCATGAGAGTAAGTAGATGTAGAACAGAAAAGTGAAGAGCAGACATCTGAGGGCTGAATTAATATAAAAGTGTCAGGGCTCAGGACATGGACAAAGGAACCAGCCAAGGAGAAGAAGCAGTGAGGTGGGAAGGATAGAGGAAAACAGGAGACCAAGTACAGAGACTGCCTCAAATGGAGCAAGTGATCAGCTCAGTCAAATGCTGATCTTTACATGACTATCAGGGACACTTGTCAGTTGATTCTCAAGTAACCTTGACAAGAACAGTTCCCATGCGATGAAGTGGAAGCCTCCCTGAATTGAGCTCAAAAGAGCACAAGAGGGAAAAAAAAAAAAAACCTGACGCCCAGAATATAGACAACACTTCTGAGTTCCATGTGTTTTTCCATTAAAACTTCAATGACTACAGTGAGAATGATTTTAGTGGGCTTATGCTAATGAGCAATAAAATCACAGACATTTTAGAAATGGAAACAGACCAGATGGGCACTGTCTACTCATTTGGAGATCCATTGAGCTCAGTTATGACTCCCTAGTAATGCATCTTAAAATACACATTTCATGAAAATCTTAGCAAAGTGAAAAATGTATTTTATAAGCTGAAATATTCTGTGACCTTTCTTCACTATCTAGTTATAGTGTATTTTTATATTTATATTATTCCTTATAATAAAATAATAATTTATCTTGAGAAGAGACAATTTCATGGTGGTTAAGTGTTTTGGCTTCAAGGGATTTGAGTCTCAGTTCAGTTTCCATGAGTTCTGTGTCCTTGAAATGCTTTGTGACTGAATCTTCTCAATGGTAAGTAGAGATAGTAGTGTCTACCTCCTAGTGTGGTCTCAAGGGTTGGGGTGAGTTAATTATATACTAAACAAATAGAAAAAAAATTAGAAAACTGGCCTGTGATATATATTCAATAAATGCATATTATTATTAGAGGATGCGTATACATAGTACATTGACCAATGAATAACAAGTCTGTTGATTCAAGAAGATTTGAAATAGAACACAATTAATTTTAAATATTGTGTTTTAGAAGCTTAGAATTTATTTCTTCCTATGCACATTTTGATGTTGTCAGACTAATTTCAGAATCGGATAACTAACACAATTATAATAATAAATTATGTTCATCTCTGGTAATTGGAAGTACGAAGAGTATTGTATGCCTTATCTCATAAAATATATGGGAAAATAAAAAAAATATACCAAGTGTTCATTGTCACACAGTGTGAGTCAAATATGCACTGAAATCTTGGCTATTATTATTATTACTACTACCAGTATTGTTATCACCTGATAAATATGATTTTTATCTTGGACATAATAATTAAAAATATGATGTTTTGGATAAACCTGGTTCTGGTGAATGAGAGCTAGCTCTGAAGGGCAGAGGTGCTGTGAGACCAAAGACAGAACCAGACAGATTCTGCCACTGATTGGAAATTTACAGACAGAGCATGTGTTGTGTGCCAGCAAGAGAGGTGAATCTCCACACCCCAGGGCAACAGGCAGGGTTTGTTCACTAGCTAGACAAAGTGGGCGTTAGCCAACTGGAGTGTGCCTGGTTTTTCTCAGAAACTATTAACACATTGAACATTTGTTAAGAAACAGTCTTGGGGCTGAGGGCTGGCACAAAACCTTCAGCTGTCTGTCTTAACAACTTTATCTATCCTGTAGTTTTTAAGATGCTCATAGGGTCACTTCTTGAATAAAAGTGTGATTCTAACAAAGATGACTGTACTCATGTTAAGCTGAATTCTCAGTCTTAGTTATTTATGGCATTATAGTGAAGCCTCCTAAAATACTCCCAGTATTAATATTTTCCTTTTCATAATTGTGTGGATGGAATTCTCTAAGAGGGACAGAATAAACTTATGTATATGTATGTATATACACACACACACACACATATATATATATGTGTGTGTGTATATGTATATATATGTATATACATTATGTTGTTGATATTATTAGATATGTTTTCAGATTCAAGGAATAGAGTCCATAATGGCTATTTGCCTATGGGAGAACCAAACAATCCCATAGCAGCATAGCACAAGGACCTGGAAGCTATACAACAATATAGAACAGTGCCTGTGTAAAATGTCTGGAAACTCAGAGAATTGACGATGGTGTGAGTTTGCTTTGAAGAGCTGAAAAAACTGCAGTCTGATGTCTGCAGCTGAGAGCAGTAGTGAAAGATGCATTGTTTTGCTAATGCAGTGTTTTACTAAGATTAGTGTTTTACTAATTTGCTAGTTCTTTCTTAACCTAATCAACAGTCAGACTTAATAATTGCAGCAATAGAACCTCCTGAGTTTCAGTCAGGTACTCTGACTAATATAGTCTGTGCCCAAAGAGAGACTACATTTAACATTGTCTCTGAAATTAAGTACAACTATCACTTCTTTCTGCTATGTGATTAAATTCCTATAAAAGAGACATAATTCATTGTATATATAAAATTTCCAGGCCTTTCCATTAAAACAGCTGGACAAATGTATTTGTCTTTCCTCTGTCCCTTTCTGTCAATGAATATGAAGGACCATGATGGTGATTAACTTGCCACAGACACTTTAAGCAATACTTTAGGATCCTAGTCTGTAACACTCCATAGTCCATGGCAGTAACAGCATCCTATTACCACTAACACACGACAAGCTGTGAGAAATGCAAATTTTGTAACACTACTCAGATTTACTAAATCAGGGATTCCACAGGTGAAATCACCAATTTGATTTGACCTGCTTCCCTGAAGATTCCAATATACATAAAGTTGCAGAGTTATTTCCCAAGGGGATCATGGGACAACAGGGCAGAAGGCCTCAGAGTTTCCTGTTGACCACGTGCGGTAGAGAGGCATCCCCTTTACATACTGCTCACTTACATGAGAGTAAAGGGTTCCTATGTTGCTTGGCACACTTAATGTTTTGACCTTTCATTACAGCAAGTTAGAGACACTAATTATGTTGCAGTGTGTGTTCTGGCTGGTTTATAATCAACTTTAATGGGAGAGTTAGTGAAGTTTTCCTTGTCAAACTATTAAAAATCAGACACCATCTTCAGAGAAGTAAGAAAAACAGATTGGCTTTCAATTTGCTGAACTTATAACCAAAGAAAATATTATACACTCATAAACTCACCCACAAGTATACATTAGACAAAAATTTGCCAGCAACAGATGTGTGTTTCTTGGAAGTAAAGTAATTCAAAAGTAAATATGTACAGTCAGAGTAATACATATCTATGTTAAATAACTTTATAATTAATTGTATTAGAACTAGAATCTATTTTATCTACTTTATTTGATTCAGTATGTCAATAAAACACAATGAATATTCATTTAAATATGTTTCATCAGAGCATATTATGTTTCAGAAATGGAAATACAGAGATGATTAAGATATGAAAACCATCTGAAAGGAGCACAGTCTTTTGAGACATAATTTAATTCCCAGAAGCATGCTAGGTGTCTTGTACTTTATACTACATTACCTAAACTATTTTTCTTTTAAAGCTTATTATTTTCAATTAAGTGAATCTAAGGAGTTGGAAAATGGGTTTTATTCTCACAAAATAATCCAAAGGATATAGGTAGGAAAATGATATTTATGGTTCAGTGAATCAATGTATCTCTCATTGTTACATAGCATACTTACTGGTGCACACGTGTGTGCGTACGTGTGTGTGTGTGTAGTAAAAATAGCTGAAATCTCATTTAGCAAGATTCCTAAATACTGCACATTTTTTTAACCTGTGTATTTGAAGTATACAGTGAATATCTAAAGAAAGAGGAGAGGAATAGAAAAAATAAGAATCAAGATATATCACGTATAGGTACAAATTCCTAATGAGAAATGTGATCATAATTTATCCTTAAAATGTTCCAATAAATTTAATTAAAAAACTGTATTAGAAAGGGCCCAAGTTTGATCCCTGGTACTAAATATATATATATATATATGTATATATATATATATGTGAGTATAAAGCACACTGCCGTTAGTAATCTTTAACCTATTTCCCTTCTCTTCTAAGGCACTGAACCTATCATTTTTGTCATTTTCTGAAACAGTTCTAGAAGAATTCTATCGTGATTTTCTTTATGGGTTGGATCACAAATCTGGTGAATGCTGCTACTGAGTTACATCTGACTGAAGAGCGGGCTAGTAAAATCGTTGTGGTGTCACCTCTAGACTTGTTAGTCACATACAGCTGCTATTTATTTATTTATTTATTTATTTATTTATTTATTTATCTATTTATTTATTTTGAGACAGGGTCTCACTTTGTAGTTCAGGCTGGCCCTGAGCTCACTATGTAGCCCAGGCAAGCCTCGAACTCAGCAATCTTCCTTGTCTCTGCTTTCCGAGTGCTGGGATTACAGGCGTGAACCACCACATGTAGCATTGTATGTGGTTACTGGGGATCGAACTCAGGACCTGCGCTTGTGAGACAGGCACCGGGACCACTGAGCTAAATCTCTGGCCCACAGCTGTTAGTTTTGATGCTCTAAGCTATATACCATCATTTCTTTCTCTCTGCACTTCTCTCCAACCTGCTGAGCAGCATTTTGTCCTCTTCCCTTATACTTTTTAAATTTTGCCCTTCTTATTTTTCAGATTTCATATGTGAGATGATACCACATTATTCTTCCTGTGTCAGTGCTATTTTAAGATCTATGTCAAAGTAATACGTGAAAGTATAAGTTGAATTTAATGTTTGCATTAGCTTTTTATCTGATGCTAGAGATGCAACATTGATGCTTTTTATATGATTATTTCTGTTAACTTTAAAGAATTGAAATGTCAAGTGCATAAGGTAAAATAACCTTCTCTTAAGTCTCCTTTTTAAGCTGAGGGGATTCCTGAGAATGTGAAAAGACTGGGTTTAATGAAACTAAGGAAGGACTTTGGAAACTGGCAGGTCTTTGGATCCCTGCTGGGCTCTTGGGCAAGTTAACCTTTATATACTTCAGTTTTTCCACCTGTGTAATGCTAACAATAATATCTACTTCTTTGAATATTGTTTTCTTTCAGTGAGAACTGTAGCCTTTTCTAGCCTTGCTGGCATTTGTTATTTCATGTCTCGATGATGACTGTTCTTTCTGGGGTAAGGTAGACTCTGTTGTTTCAGTCTGAGCTTCTCTCAAGCCCAGTGATGTTGAACATTTCTTCATATGTTTGTTGGCAACGTGTACTTCTGTCAAGGGTCTACTGGTTTCACCTTCTCATCTTTTAACTTTTATTTTGTTTTATTTTAAGGGATCTAATTTTTAAAATTCATTTAATTAGCATTTTTAGATATATAAAATGGTAGTATTTATAATAGGAAATGTATACCTGTTATAGCTTTAGTACATGGTGACAGATACAGGCCAGGAGTCAATCTTCTCCATGTAGAATGGCATTTCGTTTTCTACATTTTTGGTAGGAATATAAACTAATAGAACTATTATGAAAATGAGCATGGAACTTCCTCAAAGAAATAAAGCTAGAAATTCTCTTGGACTCAGCTTTTCTTCCTGTATCTTCTCAAAAGATTTTGAAACATTGGATTATGGTGATAAATGAATAATAATGTTTATAGTAGCAAAATTCATAATGCTTAAATCTTATAAGTAGCCCATAGGTACATCAATGGATGAATGGATGAAAAATGTGGTATTTACACACCATGGGGTACTACTTTGGCATAAAGAAAGATAAATTTGAGCCACTTTTATGAAAATGAATGTACCTTGTGAATCTAATATTAAATAAAACAAACCAGATGCTTAAATATCACATGATTTCTCTCTTATGAGAAAAGAAAATATAAATAAAAAGCAAAACAAAGGCTAGAAAATAAGAAGTATGGAGATAAACCTTTCAGAAATGGGAAGGGGATCCACAGATGAAGGGAGTAGGAGACAGAGGAGACAGTGGGTTTTAAAAAAGAATTATGAAGCATCATGTATCTGAACCAACTCCACACAAGAAATTTAACATTGTGTGCCACAACATACTCTCATTAAATAAATAAATAAATAAATAAATAAATAAATAAATAAATAAATAAATAAATAAATAAATGCCTTGCAGCCAAACTTCTCGGCTACATGTCCTCTTCAATGTCTGCATTTCCTTATTTCTTATCACTCAGGGTTTCATATTCATCCCTGCTAAGAGATATTATGGCAACTCACCCTTCAGATTGGTAGCCATCGGATTCATTTTAATCTGCCATTCTCCCATTTCCTTTTGAATTCGTGATCCTTCTGCTTCAAGCTCCCTGAGTTCAGAAATTACAGGTGTATGCCACAACCAGGTTTTGTTAGGCATTTTTTAAAGCTTCAAATGCTGGCTATTTTCACTCCTTGGTTGCCTTTCCCTCCAATAACTAGGTCTTATTGATTTTGTCACTTTGGGGACTGTGGTAACATACAAAGTGTGCTCTCTATGTCTACTCTTACCATCATTCTACCCTACAGCTGGAATGATTTTTAGTGCATAATCATATGAGTTCTTAAAAATGAAAATCCTTAAAGAAACTTCCCCCAAATTATACCATATATGAAGTAAATGAGATCTGAACTTCTAGCCATTCAAATATAAGGGTCAGATCAGCACTTTATGTCATTTGGAAATGCAAAGATTCCATGGGTTTTGAAAATTCCCCTAGTTGGTAAACAGGTGTTTACTGTTGCAGTCCAGAGGGCTTTAGGCTTGTGTGTGTGTGTGTGTGTGTGTGTGAGAGAGAGAGAGAGAGAGAGAGACAGACAGACAGACAGACAGACAGACAGACAGACAGAGACAAAGACAGGGAGAAGAAAAGTAGGAGGAAGAAAAGGACAGATATTGAAATTCTCATGAGCACATCTGAGAAGTAATAAGGTTTATATTATAGCAAATCAAACTAATCAAATTGCTATATATTAGGCTTGTGTTTTTTCAAAGATGTTTTCTCCCGTCTACAACGATCCTTCGATGCCCTATTTTATTTTGCATTTCATCACTTGGTTCAATCCAGTAGAAGATTCTTGTGATTTCCCATGCCTCACATGCCCATTGCACCAGGTTTCATTTAGGTAAGAGTCACTTCCATGGAATACAAAAACCTCACCTTTTCTATCTTATGCCTTTCTCCAGAGTTTTTGGAGTGTGCTCAGGCTGTACGCCGAAGCAGATAAAAGTGTGGGGTCTAACTATCTCTGAGGAAAACTAAATTGGAACCATCTGGTTCAGTTCTTTATGGTTTCTCGGAGGATTCCAGCAGGATGGAAGAAAATACTCCATAATAGATTGCTCATCAATAATATTTCCTTTATCCATTTTTCTCCCTCTCTTATTTATCTCCCACTTTCTGTGACTGTTTCCTGAGACCACTTCCTAAGTTAAATTCCCAGGTTGAAGTCCGTGTCAACAACTGTACCTTTGGAAAATAAAAACTAAAACAGTTTCTAAGTCCTTGTCAACAACTGTACCTTTGGAAAATGAAAACTAAGACAGTTTCTTAGTTGAGCATCTTGGTACAGAGCAGTAATTTCAGCACTCTAGGAGGCTGAGATACGATGAATCATCCCAGCCTGGCTACTTCATGATACTATATCTAAGTGAATGAATGGATGAATGAATGAATGAGTAAAGCTGAGGTTGTCGTACAAAAATCTGAGTTCATGTCCAGTCTTACAAATAAACTAAGATTGAAAAGGTAACTTCTTTGTTCCCTTTTGCTTACCTACCTATATTTTCTCTTTTCCCTTTTGCCAGAAGAAAAAGAGAAGAAATTAAAAGTAACCCAATCTTCCCTCCGTTAGAGCAGATTTATAAATATCTCTGCCTTTGATGACTCTAACTCACTCCATACCAAGTGATTAATTTTGAATCATCTCTAAACAAATAAAACTTTCACCCCTCTGAAAGATAGTTTGGTATTATGAAATATATATATATATATTTATACATAGTAGCAAATTCAATTTGTAATACATCTTTTATTCTTAGATTCATAAAAAAACCTTATTCATCTAACTGTTTTGCTTCAAATGCCTTGGCTGATTTCATTTCCTTTAATTCTTTGCATAGATTGGCTCCTTTCAGGTATTCATTCAGATGCCTACAGGTTCTCTATGCTTGGATAATTCCTACTCATTCTTCAATCTCAGCCTAAGTGTTATTTCCCAGGAAATTATTTCTTGATGTCCTTGTCATTTGCTTGCATTTTATAGGAGCTTTTCTGAAGTTCATTCTATTTAGGTGTATTTTTTATAATCATATATAAAATCTATGAAGAAGGATCAGTGGTATACCACTGATCTAGGGGTTTTACAGAACAAGTATTCAGTAAACACACAATACATTGATCATTTTGCATTGAAAGAGCAACAACACAGACTAAGACTAGCTTCAGTCATTAATTTTCTACTTTTTTGTGAAATTTATAAAAAGTTATATTTTGAAGAAAATTGTTTTATAAATCATTCCTTACTATAAAATAATGAAATGGAGACATTGTGAATAAGTAAAAGAGCAAACTGAGAACTGTTAACCAAGTTAGAAAACAATTTTATAAAAAGTTTGCCAAATAGCATCAATTCTATGCTCCAAGTAAGTTCCCATGTTCTGCCTGTATGAAAATCTGTTTCTTATTTAACTGCTAGTCAGACTTGCTCCATTTCCACCTATTTTTATTGAAATTAGTAGACTTTACAAATTAAATACTGTGAGGCTTTTGAAACAAATATTGTGAGGTCTAAAACACTTGTGACAGTGTTTACCTAGAAGGTCAGACAGAAAAGAGAAAGAAATGGAAAATCTGCATAGTATAACCACTCTTCCATACTTTTATACACCTCCTTCACAGAGTCAACCAGCACAGATAAAAAATATTAGACAAAATGGGCCTGACATTTAGCCCGGTGTTTCCAGAATCTGCCTAGCAAGCACAAGGTCCCAAGTTCAATCCCTGACATCACATACCACAGTGCTGAGCATGATGGCTCATGACTGTAATCCCAGGACTTGGGAGGCAGAGGCAGAGGCAGGAGGATTGCAAGTGAGTTCAAGGCTCGGCTGGGCTACATAGTGAGCTCAGGGCCATCTTGGACTACAAAGTGAGACCCTGTCTCAAAACATTAAAAAAAACAAAATTAAGAAAATAAAAGAGCATGTATATAGGGGGTGGGGAGGTGTGGGTAGGTAGGGATATGGGTAAAAATCAGTATTGACTGTGTCATATATTGGTACAAATTCCCCAATGTTACATGTGATTGTGAGATGTATATAAATTGTACCAATAAGGAATTCAATTTAAAAAAATTAAAAAACAACAAAAAATTAGTCAACAAAAATTGAACATATACTAAATATGTCCAAGTTTTCCCTTATCCTTTCTTTCCAAACAATATAGTATAAAAACTATTTGCATAGCATTTGCATTGTATTAGTTGCATAGTGTAAGTAATCTTGAGATGATTTAAAGTACATGAAAAGACATGAATAGATTTTGTATGCAAATGGTGAATACTTTTATATAAGAGATGTGAGCATCTGGATGTTAGTATCCACTGGGGAGTCCTGGAGCCTATCTCTTGTGAATAAAGAGGAACAGCTATATTTAAAGTACTGTGAATCTAATTTAATTTTACAAGTAATTTTTCTCCTCTAGAAGAGGTCTTTGTAACTGTAGCAGTGCTTACTGCAAACTATGCCTTGAGCAAATTATTCTGGAGACTTGGGCACTACAGCAACTAGCCTAGATAAAAGGACACTGTAGAACATTTGTTTCCTTCTCAACTTATAACAAATGGGCAGTTATGGTAAATGATATGCATTTCCTTCAAGCAAACATCTCTTTCATTCTAATGCATCATATTAATTGATACTGGTGTTTTGGATTTTGCTGGTAGCTTCTAGCCATTAGCATCACACCATGCCAAGGATTTCTAATTCAATTTTTCAAGGTTACTGGCTTAAACTTTATATTATGTAAAAAGACATTTGACTTATTGTAAATGATATCATTGTCACTCAAAATTACTCAAAGAAATATGAAAACAAAAATGTCACTATCATGTTATGAAATTTTGATTTATTTTTTCATAAAATAAGGAAAAAGAAGAAAATTTTAATTTGAAAATTAGCTAAAGAAGTATGCTATTGCAATGCCAGAAATTGTCCAGGAAACAAGTATTTACAATGTAATGCAAAAGAGGAAAGAGGGAACAAAATTGTCTATACCAATATTTGAGAATTCTGCCAGAGAGTGAATGAAAGGAGTATGAAAATGGGGGGGGGTAAAATAAGTTTAAAAGGAAGCTCATGTAGTGGACCCACTGAAAAAGGATAAAAAAGTAAGATGGCGATAGAAGAAGAATTGTTTTTTATTTTATTCATATAGGAAAACTGGTCATTGTAGGTTGATTAGTGGTGCACACCTTGTATGAAAAGAAGTCTGAATATAGAGCTCATGGCACATGAGGGTGGTAGGTGTGATGTAATCTTTTCTGTTTAGATTTTCAGTAAATGAGAAGAGAAAATGTATTGGGTGTTTGAAGACAAGTAGCATGCAGTAATTGAGTTTGACAGATAAAGAGTGAAAAATTGTTGGAAAATATAAAAAATTCACACGATGAGACACATATATTGAAAGAAAATAGAAATCAGAAATATAAAAGTAAACAAAGAAAGCAAAATGAAGAAAGAATATATAGAGTATCAATGTGTTTGTGTTGCTTTAAGATGGCTGTCCAAATTCACAGAAAGATGTATATATCTGTAAAGCATTGACGAACCACAGGAGTACAAACTGAAGAACTGGCAATACTTATCTTGGAGGGGAGGAGCAGCAGCAGACTGCTGATGGTAAGTGGAAGGTGGAGTTCCTTCTGCAATGCAATGATTTGTATATGATTTATTAATTAGTCTCTTATTGGTCTATATGTGGGAGTTTGGCAGTATAGTACTACTGTAGACCTCTCAAAGGAAGAACTTAATGAAAGGCTTTTAGGTCACTGGAAGACACTGGCCTCCAATGTGTGTGTGGTTGTGGCTTGCTCCTTCTGTTTCTGTTTTCTAGTACATGATGTAAGCAGTTGCTGTGCCACAGGCTCTTGTCATAATATGTCACTTTTATCTGAGAGTTAAACCAATGAGTGAAGTCAAATCATTGATTTGAACCTCCAAAACTATGACCCAAAATAAACTTCTATTTACTTCATAAAAATGGTGCCTATATCAATTATCTCATTACGGTTACAGAAATAAAGTTTTGTCACTGTCCAAAATGTTTCCTTAAACAACTTAAAGAAAAACTTTTAAAGATGAATAATTATCAATTAAGGATAAGCAGAGATGGAAGTATTGTTATGTGTTTTATTTTATGGATATTTGATGTTTTGCAGAGCAAAATGTATTTAAAATGGAAAGTAAAAAGGTAGATGGTTAAAAGTTGCCAGGTTTTGCGTTCAACTTTAAATCTTGAATATATCTACTAGAACAAATTGAATTAGAATTTAGTTATTTACACTAATGCAAGTAATTCTTTAATTTATAAAATAATATTTTCATGATATTATGTTTTAGTTATACTGAATGGTATATAAAACAAATTCTAAAAATCAAAATATTAGAAATCACATCCTCTTGAAAAGATGCAAGTAACACAAAATATAAGAAAATAATGCTGCTAGAAACAATTTATAAATCCAACCATCATGAAACTTGTATTTATTTCCTTCAGAAAACAGACAAAAAAGTTAATTTAGGAATGGAGGAAAACAAGTTGTGAATTCTAAGCTGTCTCCAAAGTCATGCTAATGTAAAAAAAATCTAAGTTAACAAGTTTGTTATTTGCCTACTTTCCCATTTTTAAAAGTGCTAATAAGTGTGTTTTCCAAGAAAGACAGTGGAAGAAAGAAAGGAATAAGAAAAAAGAGGAAAAAAGAAAGAGAGAACCAAAGAAGGACTGATATTTTATTTCATGTCAGCAATAAGGAAGCCCTTCTAAATTTCCTTCTATTCAAAATACTCAGCATGTCATGGTGTGTGACTTATTTTGGGATATCATACTGTAAGCCTCAACATTCTTGAATACATGTGCTCCAACTCTTAAAGCTAGAATAGATTACTGTTTGGAATGTAAGGAAATCCAGCCTTTTCTTTCTATTTCCATCTCTGTTTACTTTTTTCTCTGTCTCTGTTTTCTTATTACTCACTCTGTGTTTATACATGTGTGTGATAAGTGACAGAAGTCTGCATCAGTACTCAAGTATGGATCCACATAAGATTTGGTTTCTTCTTGGAGCACTGGTCTATATCACTATGGATAAGAAAAAAAGTGTAGTCATCTATCTGCCCACTGATGTTGAGTGAAAAATCTCATGTCAACAATAACCACATTATTACCTACAGACTCTCCATGAAATTAATGTATTTTCCTGTCTTATGGGAAACCTCTCTCAGAGAGTTAGAATGTTAACAAGTCTTCCAGGTCAACAAACAATTCACTTCATGGCGTAGGAGGCAGGGATTGAATGAGCCATATTCTTCAGCTCTTTTGGAAGAGAAACAGTAGTTAACCTGAGGATTCATCTCCTAAAGCCCTGCATCTCTTCCGGTATATAGCCAAGTGATTAAGTCTTTGACACATGGTTCTTTAAAGGTTTCTGTCCATAATAAACCTATAGCAGAGTCATGCATACTGCTGTGGCAGAGCATAGATTGAAAACAGTACAGATATATGGTTTCTTCAAATGGGATAAAATGGTTCGAGAATGTCTGTAAGCAGGTATTTCTTGTAGAACTGAAAGATAGGATAGTAGACCAAATGGGAAGCACAGATTATTACCAATTACACACTGTTGAAAGTTGGAAAGAGTTTGGTATGTTGTAAGTTGTGTTGATAATATGAATGGAACATGAGAAAACAGGAGAATGGACTCACATAATGTTGGATGAATAGAAGTGTCAAGGAACCTGTAATCAATCACAAGGATTTTTCTCTCTTTATAAGTAGACTTTCTATATTGATGTGTTTATACAGTTTGTATTTCATAAAGATACTTCTAGCTATCACATGATGGATGTATTGTAGGAAGAGATGTTTAGGTATCAATAGTCAGTGTTCTATGACAAAAGAATGATGATTTTGACAAATATCAGAGCACCTGTGAGGGAGAGATTTGGATTTTTGACATGTCTCTAGAATCAGAAATATTTGATGATGGATTATGTGATGATCAGAGAGAAAAATATTAATGTTTCTTGCTAGAGCTTTTGCTGGTTTTGAAAATTGGTAGAGGTATTATGTACAATAGGAAGGATTACAGAGATGCTTTCTGATGACAGCAAAATAAATAAGTTTTTTGTTGTCATCAGACATTTATTACTCTTAACTACTTTCTAGAGTTTTCTGTGGAAGATTATGTTCTCTTGCCCAATGACAGCAGGCTTGAGTATACAAGTCTGCATTGACAGGTAAAATATAAGTAGAAATATAACATTTCATCCTTGACAAAGGTTTTAGAGTCATTGACAAAGGTTTTAGAGTCCTTGACAAAGGTTTTAGAGTCAACAACCTCCTCCATCAAGCAAGTAGTTTATTTCGGATAGAGCCTGGGCCTTCCATCTTAGATTTAGGGATGAAAAGCACACATGGACCTGGAATCTTTAAACAATGAACAGGCACTATTTAATGAGTGCATATAATGGGATGTGCTGAGATTTGGGAGCCGTTTTTCTGTATTTTGACTTAGCCTAAGGCAACCGACATAATACTTGCTACATAGATACAAGCTTAGGACATAAGCAAACTATCAGCTTTGGCTATGTGAACTTGGAATTCATCAGCAAATAGATTTTATGTAAAGCCAAGGAACTTATTGAAATAACCTCAGAAGTTGTGTCTATAGAGAAATGAATACATTAGGAAATGTTTGGTGATATTCTAGTGTTGAGAGAAGAGAGAAGCTTCAGAAAAGGGTAAAAAGAAGAACATGACTAATAAGGAATCAAGAAGAAAAGCTGTGTCTAAAGCTGCAATGCATGCACTGTAAAGCAAGTTTCTCTTTAGTCTAGATGTGTGGAAGTCTTCACAACCTTGGTTGGACCAGATTCAGGTGAGAGGTAAACACAGACTGAAGGTATGACACTAATTTCTAGTATTTTATATAACTTTTCTAATTTCAATTAGGATGAAGGAAAAGGATGTATACATATGCATAAAACTTCAGTTAAACAAATTAAAATTTCTTAAAGAAGGGATTTCAAATGGCTTAGTAGAGTAACTTAAGCATCAGAAAGCTCTACTTATGAAAATTGTACAGGTATATTGTTGTACATAAAATTATTATTATTTAAGACTGATTTTTTTTCTTCTTTATTCTAAAATCCCACTACTCCCTAGAATGTTAAAGGTTAAATATGTCTCCTTTAATTCCTTTAGATCCATTCCTTTCATCTAGACATGATTTTTTGGACATCTGTAGACTTTTACTTAAAATAAAGCTACAATTTCTGAAAAATCTCATTATGGGGGGTATGTCCATCAAACAGTTTTCTTGTCTCTGAGTGCTCCATAAATATACTTAATGGAAAACACTGTAATAACAGTAGAAAACCTAGCACAAAACTGGTTATTTAAGTACTTATCTTGTAAAATGTTTCTTATCAGATTTCCCTTTTTCAAGAACGAGGTAATAAAAATTTCCTACTATTACTTGCAGTGTAATCTTCACTGATAATATTTTTCTAAACTTAAATATCTCTCTCAATTGGTAAATAAGCTTAAATGGCTTTTTCACATCTCCTGTAGTAACAATATATCCCTTTATGACATTTTTGACAAAAGCTTTGCAGGATTTTTGCTGTAAATTTTTAGTTGAGAAGACGATTAAGGCACAGAAAGCAATAATAAACACACCTCCAGTAGTGGATAATGGTTTAAGAAGTGTGTTATATCCCTTTGAATACAGATTATGTGTGTAAATAAGAAGGCAGAATCAGAAATACCTGCAATTGAGAAGAAAAGAAGTAAGATGATTTTTGCAAACAAATAGAAAGCTAAACATGAAATGGTATTTTAATTCATCAACGATGGGCAGCACTCTACATAAACACTATCATAAAAATGCGGAAGATGAAGAATGAAGTAATTGCCCTATATCATTTTAAAAAGATTATTAGGGAATTGTAAACTTTATAGATCATAAAAGTTGTTGAAACCAAGACCTCAATTGTTAAAAAATAGCAAACTATCAGAAAACTTCCAGACAATAGAGAAAATGTCAAAAGCATTTTCTATACACTTAAAAATGGTGCTTGTGTGTTTTCTTGTGTTGGCTATCAGGGTACCGTATGCTAGGACTGATGACAAGAAAAAAAAAAATAACACCAGTCTAAGATCCCACAACTTAGAGGGAACTAGGGAACAGATATTTTAATGTAATGAGAAATATTTACTCAGGAAGAAGTAGTAAAGTAGACAATGTTCATGCAAGAATTTTAGAGTTGCTGCAAAGCTGTTTTCTGCTACATGATTGTTATGATGGGTAGAGAGGAATATCGTCCCAAGTAAATACAGAAGAGAGCTTGGATAAAGTGTGTGGGACACTACACGGAGGGCTTCATAGAGGTGTTGGCAGCCACAATAATAAAAGAGAAAGACATTTTTGGACTTGGTCTCCATACAGAGTTATATTTGGAATACAGCACATTGCACAGTCTTTAGGCTGAACCAGTTAAGTTTTATATCATCACAATCAAGATAATGACTTTACATTACTACCAAAGTTTCCTTGTGCACCTTTGCAATTTTTCTCTCTCTCCATATCCCATTCCTAGGCAAGCACTGGTCTGTCCACAGTCAACATGAATTACTTTGTATTTTTCTAGTATTTTTATATAAATGGTATCATATGGTATGAACTCATTTTCTTCTTCTTTCACTAAGCATAATACTGAAACATTCATATGATTGTATATCATTAGTGTATATGTCATTGGTATCATTAGTATAAATAAATATAACTGTGAGTAGTATTATAAACTTAACATCATAATAAGTAAAATACAATATGCAATGAGTGTCCTAAGTTGAGGTTTAGGTAAAACAAAATATTTTTTCCTTAATCTATCTGAAGATTCATGAGTCTCCTAGTGCTTGGCTGTCCTCCCATAAACAATCTTGTATAAAGCTTTCTGTTATACTTCCATTTTTCTTAGGCAAGTACATAGAAGTATGATGTCTGGGTAGTATATGAGATATGTGAGAACTTA
Source organism: Thryonomys swinderianus (assembly GCA_004025085.1). Taxonomy (NCBI): domain Eukaryota; kingdom Metazoa; phylum Chordata; class Mammalia; order Rodentia; family Thryonomyidae; genus Thryonomys; species Thryonomys swinderianus. Next base: position 17,647 of record PVIC010037064.1, read on the forward strand.
ACTATAATACAACCAAAGGTTAGCCAAAGTGGCTGTACTGGTTTTTATTCCTACAAGGAATTCATAGGCATTCCAGTAATTTTATATTCCTTTTTTTTTTTTTTTTTTTTTTTTGAGACAGAGTCTCGCTTTGTAGTTCAGGCTGGCTCTGAGCTCACTATGTAGTCCAGGCAAGCCTCAAACTCGGCAGTCCTCCTATCTCTGCCTCCCGAGTGCTGGGATTATAGGCATGATAACTTTATATTCTTGATGATATTTGATTACTTGTTTTGTTTCTACTGGGTGTGTAGTTACATATCACACAGTTTTAATTTGCATTTTCCTGATGGTTAATAATGTGTAGAGTCTTTTCAAATGCTCTCTTTTCATTTGTGTACTTTCTTTTTTGATGTGAGTTTTTAAATCTTTTAACCATTTTTTTTAATTGAATTCTTTATTGGTACAATTTATATACATCTCAAAATCACATATAACATTGGGAAATTTGTACCAGTATATGCCACAAGTTAATTCTCATTTTTACCCATATCCCTACCCACTCCCCCCTCCTCCCCCCTTATACATGCTCTGTTATTTTCTTTCTGTAACATATTTATTCCTTCCCCTCATCA
>PVIC010037065.1:0-18264 GCA_004025085.1 Thryonomys swinderianus
TATGCAACCTTCAGCCTTTTCATCTCTAAAATGAGAAGATTAATATTTCCAAGTCATGGCTGTGAGAATTAAGAATCAATACGTGAAAAGTGTTGAGAACCAGCACTAGGAATCGCTCACTCAGTGTTAGCCATTAATACTATACAGCATCATTGTCATGTGCAAATTTCTTATTTAGATTAGGAATTTATATGCTAAATTATAAAAAGGATTTTCTTCTTGTTAAAATTTTATTCATTGTGCATGACCATAATTTTCCTATTAACTTACAGTCAGTCACTTTTCTTCGTCTTCCCAATTCACTAAGTTACTCTACGGTCTAACCATGACATCATACTGTTTTTTAAAATTATATTTTCTAGTGGGTGATTACACGAGTTTTCAAGTCAGAAAGAAGAGCCAAATAAACCTGTCTGCATACATTTTTGGAATCATAATTTCTGATGAATGTTGTGTGTGACCTTAATTTTGACTGTCAACTTGTCTGGGTTGAAAGACACTCAGAAGTGGATTAAAACTAGTGTCCGGGTGTGTGGGGTGGGTCACAGAGGTGCAGACTTGGCACTGTATCTGGCCCCTGGTCAGCCCTTCCTCTCCGGGGCTCTTCCTCTGTGCTCCTCTTCCCGGATGTCCAGAGCTGAGCTATTCTCCTCTCATCACATCTTTCCACCATGACATTCCTGCCTTAGAACTGGCAGAATGTGGACACCGAAACCTCTGAAGCTGTGAGCTAAAATAGACATTTCTTCCTTTAAATTGCAGGTATCAGGTATTTTGTCCCGGAAATGGAGAGGTAATGATTACGCTTTGTTTTGAGTCCATAAATAATGAAATAAGTAACCCATTCTAATTCACACTTGTTACTGGGACACCCAAACTTATTTAATGAAAAGCTGTAAGTATGTAGCATTTTCATTTGATGTACTTTCAAGTCCACAAGCTGCTTGATTTAAGAGATCATTTGTCATACCTATGAGGCTGGTTCAGACTTGTAACAACTAGACAGGGATACTGTTAAATGTGCTGCTTACACAGGGGTGCTACCAAAAGGACTAAAATGTTGTGTTGCTAAAGTTTTGCTCTGCATTGTTAACTATGTCGGTTGTTAGCCACATGCTTTCTACTATACAGTGAACAAAGAGAACCATCTATACTTTGTTGACCAAATTAACAGTGGTTTATTAAACATGTATAGTACTAGGATTGTATTTTATGTGTGTTTTCAACAATCAATGACTATATTTGCCCCTTCTATTCAATTTTATATTACTGGAGATTTTAGCAACTTCAGCCAATAAATGTATGTTTCCTATCAAATTTGGAAATGACATATGGAATCAGCAATGCACTCCTCAAATTTGCAGCCAAGCAAGTCATTTTTTCATTCCTCTGTGAAGCTAGCAAAGCAAACATTCGCTGAAATACATTTTGAAAATAAATTGAAAACCATTATCTGCAAGGAAAATGATCAGTGTGTTAAACTCATCTAATCCCTTAAAAAAACCCACTTTCCTTGTCTTTGGAGTGGGAGTAAAAAGAGAACAGTCCTGAAGGATTTGGACACGGAATAGTCTCTGTCACTTTTAGCACTGATGACAACAACAATAGCCCCTGACAGTGCACTGTGAGAAAGTATCAGACATAACACAATGGTTAAATACAGGTGGTGGTCTCATTCTAAGGGAGATATTTGGGGGACATTCCACGCCCCTGAGTCAGGGACCATCCTTTAGGCTCATTTAGTCATAGTTCATCATTAAAGCTCAGAAATTTACCTGTGAATTTATACCTAGCCAAGACTCGGCTTTGAAGGCAATACTGCCCTTCCTGGGTAGAGATTTCCAAGTCCTGTTCCAATACCTTCCTGGGGGCTACCAATGTCTAACGACAGACTTCTAATCGCACTGCCATTTTTTGGATGATGTGAGAATGAATAGAGGGAAAATAAATAATTCCTCATTATTTTATGTTCGTAACTTATTTATGCTTATCAGTAAACCCCAAGCTTTGGAGAATAAAAAAAATATATGAAAGGAAGCCCAAATAAATTAATCATATTTTATAAAGATGGAAAATTTAATAATACCCCACGCTATGATTTTTCACGAGGTGCACATCCATCTCACTGGATCCGCGAGCTGTGGTAGGGGGAGATTTTGAAGACAAGGCTATGTGTGGCTCGGGGGTTATGAGTTTGCAGCCAGTTCTGCTTGATCATTGCATAGCATTAACGACTTGCTGTCCCCATTTGGAATGATGAAAGAGGTTATACGCGATACAGTCGCTTTCCCTTAGCACTACACAGTGGGTGTTCTACTCACGAGTTTTCTTGGTGGTTGCATTAACAGTGGCACTGAAGGGACCTGCACCGGCACTGTTGAAAGCCCGGACAGCAGTGTAGTACGCCAGGTTGCTCTTCAGGCCTCTGAGTCTGGCTGAAGTCTCATTTCCTGCCACTTTCACTTTGCTGGATGATTCCTCCTCTCCTCCATTATTCCAGTACCGTACCTGGAGGACAGAAGTGATGAAACATGGCACGGCTAGACAAAAGAACTTGTTTTCCCAGTCAGGATTTTCATAAAAATGAACAATGCCACTTATTTTAATATATTCAACAAATAACTCCAGCAGACTATGTGCCAGGGGCTGCGTTAGACTCTGTCACAGTGACGTCACATATAAGAGACTTAGGAAGGAGATGCAATAAAGACATAAAGAGATGAAGCAGGTCAGGTTCTAAGTGGGAGAGTGAAAGGAAAACCTACATGCACAACAGAGTGATCTGTTCCCATGTCTCAGTCTTTAACCAAGTCAGCCCAAGTTCAAGGCAGAACACTGGCAGCCCTGAACGTTCCCCACTGGACAGGGGTGGCCCCTTCTGCGAAGAAAGTGAATTGTCAGGGCAAAGCTTGTTAGGAAGCCAGGGACCACTGGACTGTCCTGCAATCACAGCCAAATGGCCACAAGTCCACCTGTGCAGACAACGGCAGCAGAGAAAGTAACAAGTAGTCAGAAGAGTTGATTCTAAATATGAATGGATATTAAAATATTTTACTAAATGTACTTATTCAGGGAGTATGAAAAATGATCTTAGATGTTAGTGAAAATATCCTGTAAAAAGAGGAATAAAAAATACATGTTTTCTAATTAAGTTTGCCTTGTCCATGAATTAAGAAATAAAGAAAATCAACAATGGCCAAACATGCAAATGAATGATGTAAACTTCAGTTATTCTTTTTCTTTCGAACAGGGTCTCTATCAGTTGCCCATGATGGCCTTGAACTTATGGGCTCAAGTCATCCTGCTCCTTTGTCTCTGGTAGTAGCTGGGACTATACGTGCTACCGCACCAGCTCCAGTGTACAACCTTCCCTTACACAGGAATAAGTCTGGGTATTACCACTGGATGATCTGGTGCAGGAAATGTACAGTTAGTTTCAATATATAAAGCATATTCAAAGCACAAGCATGTTTCTTCTATCTGTAAAGAAACACACAGTCTCCTATCTTTCTTACAAGAAATGGTTGTTTGCTTTTCTACTCATGAGAATAAAATCCAGAAACAAAAAATAACTTCTGCAAACTGTACAACTGCATGGCAATTTGAGCACATACACTGAATGACTCTGAGGGCTCAGAGTCTTAGAGCCAATAAATATTTCGATCCGCACAAAATAGAAAACAAAACAACAAATGAAACAAAGTTAAGGTCTTGGGACATGGCTCAGTGACAAAGTGCTTGCCTAGTATGTGTGAAGTCTTGATTTTATCCCAGTGCAGGGGAAATAAGAACACCTGGAGACCAGGTCAAGTTGAACAACAGAAATGCTTATTAATAATGGAAATCTTACTTAGTTCTGCTTGACTGGAGGAAAGTAGAACTCCAATATTCATGTAAAATGCCCCTAATATAGCATTTGCTCAAATTCGGAATTAGTTGTAAAGACACTGTAGATAAAACGTGGTTATGGTTATACCGTAGATAACCAATTGCAGTTCTCTGAGCAAAAGACTGAAGTTACTATTGTTTTTAAATAAGCAACTATGAAATTCTGTCTTTAAATAGCATTACAATGAAAATTTTTAAACAATGGATACAAATCAGCACACTAAGTATTACATTAGGTCATACATAGAATTATAAGCCCTCTACATTCATATAAAATTCCACTTTTATCGTGTACTTGTGTTTGTCTTGGACACGGTTCCAAGTGTTATTTGATTTATAAGAATTCCAAAGGGAGGACATGAACACAAAGGACCAAAGAGAACACACATTTTCTTTCATAAAGCCACAGATAAGCAAATGGCTAATGGATACCAATAGTTTGTAGACATTCTGAATTTACCAATATTAATCTCTGTACAGATTCTTAGGTTCAGAGCATTCAAGATTGATTAAGATACTTTCCCTGCCCATACAGCATTGTCTAGTTATTAACTAAGAATGACACCTAATCAATAAGTACAATAAAATATTATGGACAGGCTGAACGTTTGTTGCCTGACATATAGTATACGTTAGGGAAAATCACATAAAAATGAGCTATAATAATCCTTACTTAATAGAAAAGGCAGTAGGGAGATAGAGGAGTTAGATAATTCAATCAAAATCATCCTGTCTAAGCTTTGGTCTCTTGCTATTTCTAATCCATGGGCCATTCTTTTTTGATTTATCAAATTACTTCAATATGAGTTGCCTCAAAATGTTCCTTAAGAGACTTATCTAAAGAAAAAACTAAAATATTTTATAACTGGAATGTAGAATCATTTTATAAATCCATTTATAGAAAGTACTTCAAAGTTCTCGGTAGGAGTATGTTTCTGAGTACTTTAACCAGTCTCCATGTATCAGAAGTAGTTTTATTTTTAGCTCCTAGTTGCCAAGTAGTAATATTTAGACATAGAGAAAAGCTGTGCCAAATTTGAACAGGCCATTCTAACTGAAAATTCATTATATCATCTTAAATAGCTTCACTCGATTTCAATGAATTTATATATAACTAAAACATGAAGAAACCAAGCAGGGTCCTTAATATTGTCAATTTTCTGCACGTTATTCACATGTTCCATAAAACTTCACACAAAATATTTATATAAGGCTAGATCACTTTTTAATAATATAAAACATTTAATAAATAAGTAATAAAAACAAATACCCCATTTTCCCTCTCAGTTGTATCCTGGATTTAAACAGTGAAAGTTCTCCAACTGAAAGAACAGACTATCTCTATGTTATTTTGGATTTTATAGGCTCCACTACAATGCAGAGATGGAGAAGAAAAGGAGCTGATGCTGAGGAACAAATTCTAGAAACAGCTGTGGAGAAAATAATTCATAGCAAGTTGCCTGAACATGAAGGTGTTATTTACAAAGAGGAATGAAGAGAAAAATAATTTTAAAAGTCCATGAGAAATCCTGCTAACAAAAAAGTCAGCAGTCCTCACCAGAGAGATACCAGCTACAATACACTGATATGAAACAGTTTTTTAAATTATTATGCTTAAAATGTTGATGTTTATTAAATAGGGGTTGAATCCATTATGTAAGCATGGGAGACAGACAAAAAAAAAAAAAGATCAATCAGATTTGCAGACTAACAAGCAGAAGACCTGGTAGACCTGAAGACTAAAATTATTAAAAATACAAAATAAAGGGCTGGAGGATTAGCTCAGTGGTTCTGGTGCCTGCCTCTCAAACTCAAGGTCCTGAGTTTGATCCCCGGAAACCACATACAATGCTGGGTGTGGAGACTCACGCCCACCAGCAATCAATACCACATACCACAGTGCGGGGCGTGGTGGCTCACGCCTGTCATCCCAGCACTCGGGAGGCAGAGACAGGAGGATTGCTGAGTTTGCGGCGGCTTGCCTGGGCGCCATAGTGAGCTCAGGGCCAGCCTGAACTACGAAGCGAGACCCTGTCTCAAAAAAACAAAAAACAAAAAACAAAATAAAATCAGCAATACGAATTAAGACAAAGACTAATGGTGGAAGGCCAAATTAATTAGCCCAGAACACTGTCTAGAAGAAGAAATAAACATTATGACAGCAGAGAGACACCAAGAACAGGGTGCAAAGTCCCAAACGTTATCCCTGAAGGAGAGGTTAGAGAAAAGCAACACTCGCTGGGAAAATGAGTCAGACTTTCACGGAACTGAAGAAACACTCACACTTTGTATTGGAAATCCACTCTGGGTTTAACATGGGAGAAACAAGAGGCGATTCCCCTTGAGAAAAGGGTAAGACCAACACGCAGTTCTCAGCTTTTCTTCATCTCTAGATGTGAGCCACTTCACCTAGTTTTGCTTGTGCCCATTTGACCCGGGCAGGCAGGTAACTGCAATTTCTCGCACTGCAGGCAGCAGGGGGAAGGACAGTAAGGAGGAGTCACAGATGAGGGCGGGGCCTGTCCTGTGTGTCCTGGCCAGCGCCGGGGCTCTACTACTGCAGGAAAACCTGCAGACAGGGGCCACCGCCTGCCACAGTTTCACCCACAGCAGTTTCACTGAGCTCAGGTCAACCCTGGGTACAAATATGAAGAAGGGTTAGCACCATGCGACGGGGGGAGGGAGGGAAGGAGGGAGGGAGAGATTCACATAACCTTTATCATATATATTTTCATTAATTTTCTATTTTTGTCGCTCATCTCTCACTGTACCTAATTTATAAGTTAAATCTTACTTCACCATGGTTTTTAGCATCCACAGGGGTGGGGGGGCTTGGGCCATATCTTCCACAGGTGAGGGGCGCTGCTGTACTATGCCATATCGTTCAATCATCAAATCTCTTGAACAAAAAGTTTAAAGATGCTTCATTGCTCTCACTACAGAGATTATGCAAGCTTGGTATTTATGTCCTAATCATTTATGTATCCATGAAACAGTAGTACTTCAGTTTCCTTATGAGATAATGCAACGTTTCTCTTCAGGGCCATGGAACCATTTCACATGTCAATGTATTTTTATCTTGGTAAGTAAACAGATGCAAACGTGACGAGTATCAGGATTTACAGTGTCACCTCTATTTCTGTAACTCAGGTATTCCACAAAGTAATGTTCCTGCTGTGAAGAGCTATTAGTAGTCCTGAATCAGAGATGGTACTTAAAGATAAGATGAAACACAGTTTATAGAAATAATGTATGGAAGCATGACACATTTTCTTGGCCACTCAAGAACAGGTACAAAGTGAGAAATACTTTTTAAGAGAATTAAATAGGTAGGGGTGTATGTAAAGACTTTTGGAAAGATGAATATTTTCACACTGCTGTGAGACTGGACACGTTAAGTAAACAGACAGTGGGCAAAAATGTACTCAAAGGTCTTTCAGGGAGGAAAGTCCGGATCTGTCTTTTGTGCTCTCCCCTCGGCTGACCTGGGAATATCAATCTGACATGTCAATCAGCTCCTTTCCCTTCCTCACTTCTCAATGGGTTTAGCCAATCAAAGCCCAAGGGAAAAGAGGTGAAGAGAGAGACTGCATTGCACAGCAACCTGTGCTCTGCGGAGGTGTTTTTAGCCAAGAGCGTGGGGGCACTGAGGACTACCCCCAAGCTACTTCCCTGACAGTGGAGACCACAGGTCCTGTGCGCCCCTCACGCTGTTCATTAGGGGTAACTGAGACCACTCTCTCCAGCAGAACCAGCTCTTCCGCTCACTCCAAAATCTCCATCTTTCTTCACCTGAATGCATTTTTCTGTTATGTATGTAAAATTTCAATGATGCTGCTGTGTAGTGAATTCTTTATCCAAAAACGGAATGAGACACACACCTATGTCTTTTCTGCAGTGGAATTTTCATATTTAAAAGAGGTACTCAAATATTTAATATTTTCTCTATTCTAATTAAAGTATAGGGACTTCAACACACTCTGTGCAGCTGCTGGGAACAGGAGGCTGGGTGAAGGCACTTCCGGCTCGGCGTTCTGGCACAGCACACTAGACATGGCACTTGCCAAACGTGTAAGAATCTGCGGGCCTTCTCCAAATGTGCTGCCCTCATGTAGGCTGCTTTAAACTGCTTGTCCAAGTCATTCTCCCAAGGTTAATTCCTTTTTTCTTTTAATTTTTTGTATTAATAAATAATAATTGTACTTACTTATGGGGTTGGTGTCATACTTCAACACTGCGCATGCTCTGTGTTAATCAACTCGGGGTAATTAACATTATTATTTCCTTTTGCTTGGTGCTTTCAAGCTTCTCTCTTCTAGTTATTCATAAAAATACATAACAGACTACAGTAGACTCCAATGCATTATTCCTTCCAAACAGAAAATGACTTTAAAGTAGTGTATCCAAAGGCAAGAAATTCCGAGTTCTGTCCCTCAGGCACCCACTCGCTCCGAACAGAAAGGTTCCGGCTCATCTCTCTCACATCCAGCTCTCGTTCTGCCCAAAAGGGCATCAGACTAGATCTAAGTCTGGACATAATGGCTTAGCAGATGAAATAAATTAGAGCCCAGGGAAATGAGCTCCTCCACGACGGCTTGGTCAAATCAGAAAGAAAATTAGTCTGGATGCTAATGATGATGTGTGCCCAGCACGCCACACCGCACGCGATCCACCCTCACCGAGATGAGAGAAAGGCAGGAGCTATCAAGAGTTTTCAAGGCAAACTGGGGGAAGTGCAACCCAGAAAGTTAGCCACACAGCTGATGATTAAATCCTCTCCTCTGTCACTGAGTTTTTTAGGTTACCTTTTTTTTTTTTTTTTTTTTTTTGTGAGATAGGGTTGTAGTTCAGGCTGGCCCTGAGCTCACTATGTAGCCCAGGCAAGCCTCGAACTCAGCAATCCTCCTGCCTCTGCCTCCCGAGTGCTGGAATTACAGGCATGAGCCACCACTCCCCGCATTGTGGTGTGTGACACTGATTGCTCGTGGGTGTGAGTCACCAGGCCTCATCTTGTGGTATGTGATTACCATGGATCGAACCAGGGACCTTGTGCTTGCTAAGCAGGCACCAGAACCACTGAGTTGAATCTCCAGCCCTCTAGCTTACTTTTTAAATCATTACTAACACTAAGAAAAGACATATTTGGGGCTGGGGATTTAGCTCAAGTGGTACCATGCCAACCTTGGATGCACAAGAGCCTGAGTTTGACCCCGGTATTGAGAAAAAAAAAAGCCATATTTTTACCTAGGTAGAATTATGTAAATTATTTCTTAAGATTTTCCCAAGTAGCACACCTTTCTCTGAACTTATCTTCAAACACACCAAGCACTTGGAGAAAAAATTTCCAATCATTGTTTTCTTTCAATATAATATTCACACTACATTTGTACAGTCTGTTTGCTGTTCTTTACAAAACAGGTAAGATGTATAACATTTCAGCCCACAATGAGTGTCAAAAATAAGTCCCATTTTCTTGCTCTTCTTATCTTTTTGCCTCCTGCGCAAATGGTAGGAGGAATAATAGCCACTCGGGTAATACTGGGACTGTGCCAAGCATTCCTATATTACTTCACAGGTTCTCAATTTTTTTCTTACAATGAAATCTCACCCTTAAGGCCAATATTCAAAACAGACAAAGTGGAAGCCACAAGTCTCGTTGGGCCATTTTGACAATGGCTGCTTTATCTCATTTAATTCTCAAACGAAGCTGTGAGTTATTGAGTATTACTATCTCTGTTTTAACTGAGCCTTGGAGAGCATTAGTAACCTGCCCAAGGACATGCAGCGGCAAGACGGAAACCAAAACTGTCTATTGGATGGACACACTTTTTGCATACCGCCAACAGATTGCTTTGCCCACCCCCGAGTGCAAGATCCAACTCAGCCCTTGGGAAACAGCACTGAACAAACAAGCACAGTACCTTGTCCCTTGCTGAGCTTGTATCCTAACTCAGATGATCTGAATGCAGAATTGTGTAATTCTAAAATGCTGTGGGTCTTAACTATACACCAGGGTTGCTCCACTAGGACTCCCTTTTCTCTACAGATCAAATACTTTCCTGATAAGATCAACAGTGATGTAATTATACTTTCATGCAGAATATGTTTGTCTGAAAGATTCATTGGTTTTAATTTATATATTAAAAATATCTTTCTGCCCACACACTACCCAACAATCTCCAATAATTGCTAACAGCCCCACAATGAGTAGAGTCCATCTATATATTTCTGTTCATTACTCCACAAGGTGCAACTAAGTCAGCGTTGTGACCCTGACGTGAGGGGCACAGTGGTTCGTGGTGGGGTGCACCTCAGCTCCCCCAGTGAGCACTAGCAGAAGAATGCATTTATTTCTTTAAGTACTCAACTCCCAGGAAATCCAGCCCCATTCTCGCCTGAGGCTCCTGTCCCAAAGCCTTGCCAAGGTAACAAGCTAAGTAATTCGCTGCCTTTACTTCCCACATTTCAGGGCCATTCTTGGTGAATGTGACCTTACTGCTCAGGATGGGAAATAAAGTTTTCCCTTCTCTGGTCTTGGCACCAACCTGGGCACTGTATGCAAAAGATATGGACCCAAGGAAATCTTCAAAACCTTCACACTTTGTTTTCCTCAATGTCATCCAAAATATTTCCTCTGTTTTTACCTACTTCCATTTTGTGTTCTCATGTTTCAGGATATACGGGACAATCATGTTAAGGGCCTGAACTTTGGAAATAAAGCTAGACAGAAGACAACTCCTCCTGATAGCCTTCCATAAACTTCCTTAAAGGAAGGGAGCTTTGAGCTGAAAGTCTGCCTGAGAATATATGGGGGTAAAACATATAAAATAAAATCTCAAAAATTATTATGACATGGCTTGAACCAACTGGTATTTTGTTATGATAAGGCAGAAATTATGAGAAGTACATTACACACCTCACCTCAATTCAATCCGCTCACAATGCTTCTGAAGTCAGGTCTACGACTGGCATGCTGCAGGTGAGGAAAATGGGGTGCACTAAGTCTATGTCACTTTTCAAGCTCAGGCAGTAAGTGGCAGCACTGGCATTTGCCATGGCCTTTGACAGGTCCACTGCTTCATGCTATCCGTGCCCCTCCTTCCAGCCCACTTGGTCACCCTGCCAACTTTAACCTCGGGGAGCTGCTGTGTCTGCTCTTCACGGCTCACTGCTTACATCACTACCATGGAATTAGATCATCCTCCATCCAACTCTTTTGGGCCCCGGAGGATGCTGATCACACCACCCTCCAGTATCTGTGTGTGGTTGACTTCTTCACCTTCCTTAAGTCTAGAAAACTCTGTTTCAGATCTGGCTTCCCCATGTTGTGACTGGTGCTTCTTATACTGAAGTGTGGGGAAGATACTTCCTTACAGTACAAACTTACTACCCGTCCAGTACCAAGAGAACCAGGTGTCTGCATCCCATGGGCTTGCTGAAGGTAATTTCCTCACATGTGATAATCAATTCAGGCAACTGCAGGAAGGGCATCCGTGAGCTCTACACTGAGCATCACTGCTTTGGTCTCTACTTTGTTCAAGTCAATGCTTGTTTGGATACAAAAAGAAAAAAGCTTTCAATGCTGTTCTAATATAAAGGGAATGGGACTGGAAAGGGCAAACTGATATCATGGGGAAGAACACAGTCAGGTACTGGGGAATTGGGCAATTCTCAGAGAGCTATTTTATTACCTTCTCTCCAAAGTTTCATCGCCCACCATTTCCTTTACTCTCTAGATGGTGGGAGAGCATAGCTGCTCCACCTCATCTCTGCAGGTCAGTCCTTTGTTGCCTGCCCACAGCCTTATCGCAAGAAAGGTGAATCGTGCCACGCATCTGACTGCATCATGCCTACCAACGAATCTCCATTGTTTACATAAATATCTCTAACAAGGATGTGACTGGCTCAGCTCAAGTTCCACGGAACAGGTGACCTTGACCTAGTAACTCAGGGTGGGAAATAACTATGGTACAAGCGTTTATGGCTGTGCTAGCATAGGAGTGCACGTAGCCATCTGATGTGAACACTCCCATGTACACATGCCACTAATCAGGAGTTTCACATGGGCAGGAATTTTCCTAGGAAGACTGATGAAATAGAGATGAAAACTCATCTATTCTAACCCTCCAGTATCACTGCTGGACACATCGTCTTAACTTTTTTTTAATCTTGTTACTTCCTAAGCCCACTTTTCCTTACAAAATACGCATCCAGTCCAAATGACTGCACAGCAGTCAAAGCTACCTGGGACCTGACCATTCTGTATCTTTCTTTACTCACTCATTGTAATAGAACTGTATTCTACAGGTAGCATCTACACCTTTGCATCCCTCTCCACAATGCCCTATGCTCAATCTGAAATACCTTCACTTCCTTCATGCTTACTTTCTTTTCCTTTAGAGTCCTTATTAAGCTTTACCACCGCCCAATAGCCTATCGACATAGCTCATAGTTCTTAGTCAAATATTGCCTGAATGAATAACCTTTTCTGACCTTCAATATATTTGGTGTTATGTTATCCTTTTTTAGAGGTTTCATCTTATTTCACTAGGTAAAAAGGGCTTTGGAAGCAAGAATTACATTACAGAATTCTCTAGAGCCTAGAACAGAACTGTACAGCATAACAAGATCATGAAGAAAGTAAGCCGAAGGGGTGGAGAAAAGCGATTCCCCACTGACATGATCAAATATTGGATTTAATACTGGAGTTTGAGTTTATCCTATTTTCAGTCATCTCATCTGTAACAGTTAACCTTGTTTGTCATTTTGATTGGATGAAGAGGTATCCAGGGGATGGATAAAGCATGCTTCTAGATGTGTCTGGGTGTTCCCAGAGATGAATGGCATGTGGAACAGCAAACCAAAGTAGATGACCTGTCCTGGATGTGGACAGCACCATCTAGTACGGTAAGGGCTAAGTGAGAACAAAAGCGGGAGAAAGCCACTATGCCAGTGTTTGTCTGTATCCACTGACATCAGATAAGACAATATCTGGTAAGAAAATTCCAACTAAGGACAGAACACACCTAAGACTGTTACCGTTGTAAAGAACTTTTAAATGAAGGAATACAAACTAGTATGGGAACATACAAACAGGAACTAATTTTAAAAGGAATTACCTCATAACCAAGTAAATGTCCGTTGCTCAGCTTCCATGGAATGGTGTTCCACACGACTTGGATTTCTGAGGAAGACAGGCTATGAGCAGACACTTGAGACGGGGCTACTGTAGGCTCTGATTAGGAACAACATGGAAGCATAACAATAATTTTGAGAGACAAATAAAAAAAACTTTTTTGAACATATTTTTAAAAAAACATTTCTGAAAATATGAAAATTTTATATGGGTTCTGTGAAAATATTTGAAAATATGCCCAGGTCTTAAAAACACAGAATCTCATCTGTGGCTTAGGAAGGGCTGCAGCATGGGCACAGGGTTATCTTTGCTTCCTCAGCACAGCAGCCTGTACTTCCTCCTTCTCCTCTTTCCTTGATATCTTCCTTTACTTATTCCCCTCTGTTTTCTGCACCCCATCTGTTTTCCTTCTCCTTCATCAGAGGCCAGCTGGCTGAGAAGTCCTAAGTTTATAAAGGGCACTTCTTTTTGTGCTGCCAAATAAAGGCCAAGGTCAAGCAAAGTTCATCTGCTCAATAGCATGAGGTGCCTTCTCCAATCTAGACCTGCAGATGGCATTTACATTAGATGGAAGGCAGAATCTTTGCGGATAGATATACACATGTCACACACAGTCAGCACACTCCCTCTCGAATAAATACTTTTGGGGCCTGCAGTGATTCTCCATTCTCAGGACTCATTTCTGAGCAGCAATTCCCAACCCCACCCTTATCCATTTCTGTGTTAAGTGATTTCCCTGGTTATGATTGCCTGATGCTGAGACAGTCTTGGTTGTTTAAGAATGGGCCTAGTCAATTGTTTTTCCTGAGAATCTGAACCTTGGTTTGAAGAGATGAGGAGTGCTCGGGGCCAATCAATTTAGCATTGGGACTTGAGGAGCAGGTCATTTCCTGAGCCCCAGGGCTTGTCTGATTAAAGTTCTTCATGTGCTTGGCTGTTTAGCTCTTTGCTTGATTCCCACAGGATGCCCTAGTAGAATTCCAATAAGTCCCTCACTTTTTTCTCAGGCAAGCCGAATTTATTTCTAATGTTTGAACAGAAAGCCTTTACCAATCCCTGGGGGCAAGGATGATGACAGTAGAAGGAAAATGAGGGAAGCAAGAACAGGTAAAAGGCTGTGGCTGTCCCTCCCTTAACTTGTACACATCAGGTATTAACATATAGGCCAAGCAAATCAATCTCCATCATTGCCCAGTCCTCTAAGTGAACTTTGCAATGTCTAGTAGCTTTGGAAGTGCAGTCTGGCTTCCAATACAACATGAAGATTAGACACTTTTGAGTAGACTTTGTACTACTTGAACTCAGGCAAAAATGAAAACAAAACAAAACACGGAAAACTGAGTCTACTTTTTTATGTGGAATCATATTTCATGAGCACAGCCTGGCCGAAGGCCTTGGGTTAAACTACTGGCTTCACCATTTATTAAGCAGATTTTGGCAACTTTATCCATCTCTTTCATCAAGCTTATGTTTTCTCATTTATAAAAGGGAAATCCTAATAATACATATAATGCATGCTTTATTTGGAAATTCAAAGTAGGTCATGGCGGCAGATGGAAAGTTTCCAATATATGTTATATCATCCCTTTTTTATTAAGTAGAAGTATATGATACAACCAATATTCATTTGTTGTAGATCAATAAAGTGGCAATTTTGTATGATCCTTCTAACTTTGTTATTATTTTCTAAAGTGCTTTGTTGAGAAAATGTAGATGTCTCACTATCTGGAGCAGTTTAACAGAAAGGTACTGTGTCAGAATGGGCTCAGAGTGAAATACGCATGTATCCATAGCAGATGGAATGTATGTCCTTTAAAGTGGCACATTCTGCATTCCTAAATGTCACACTTTTGGTCCTCAGTGTACAGCTGATATCCTTTTCTTGGGCCTTAGGTACCACCATAAGCTTTGGACTAAGCCAGCTCCAAGGGATTATCTCATCATTCTTCCAAAAGAAAAATGGTAGTATTTCCTACCACACAAGAAGAACTCAGGATGTATTCCTTATGAACTCAGTTTTAACAAACTGCTACATATGCTAATGGTTCAGTGAGTCTTATTCTTCAAGCCAGTTATAGCCAATGTTTATGACCTGAACTCTAGCTATAGGTTTATTTATTGTGTGTCTGGAGTTACAAAGAACTTCTGTGTTAGTTTTTTAGTATCATTGCTCTTTTAGGTTTAGACTGATATTTTCCATACCTTCTTCTGCAGAGAACACTGTTGTCACGGGGCTAAATGGTCCTTCTCCCTTGTTATTATAAACACCCACTTTCACTTCATATGGTGAAAATGGCACGATGCTTTCATTCCTAAAGACATATCTTGGGGTATCAGGAGATGTCACCACCGTCTGGATCCAGGTGGTAACCCCAACAGGGCGGAAGGCAACAACATACCCAAAACCTTCACCATTCTGTAGTTCTTCAGGAACTGGCTACAAAGAAAGAACATACAAAATCACCCTTATACATAAGGCAAGGGAAAAGTAAATGCAAATATCATTCTTAGTTTTTATAAGTCATCAAATAATAATCTATACTGGATTTAGGAGTTGAATTTAAAAAGGAGAAAAACACTAATGGGACAGTCAAGTCAGTTGCTTTTACATATATGACACTCATTCATAAATATTTATATAACTGACTAGAATTTTCTGTGATTATTCAAATTTCTAAACGTCTTTTGGCCCCAGTCTGAGCTTCTCGAAAGGTATTCATTCAGTCAGACATACCTGGTATCTTAAATCAGATGAGCTATTTCTTAATACTGATTTTATAGTGAGAAATTATATCTGGATATGATGATTAAGTATAAAGGAGTTTAAAAAAAAGAAGTACAACTTACTAAACCCAAAGATGTATTTGAGTCATCTCAAAAATTCAATCCATTAGGAGATCACATCATTTTATTTTCAACAAAATCTTCAAATACAGATCATTTTTGTATTAATACCTCATAGCTTTACATATTAATTGTACTAATTATATTTTCCCCCATTATGATATAAATCAAAGAATGAGAAGACAGCAAGGAAAGAGAAAGAAACTCAAGCACGTGCTGGGAATGTGTAACATCAACAGAAACACAGGATGACCAGGAGGAGGCTTTCAGGGCATGGTGAAAGTCAACAGCATGGATTTGACTCCTGGCCCAAATGTCAGGCAACCTTGAGGAGACAATTTATTACTTCTGTGCCTTAGTGTTTATGTCTACAAAATGCTGCATGGATGGGATAATAAAAATATGTACAAAATGACAGAAGAAGTGGGTGGCACCAAATACGCATTCAAACATCTTAGCTGTCACCACCATGCCACTACTGGCATCAGCACAAGAAGCACCATCACTACTACATAGCATCACGAACCCACTACCACCACTGCAAACACCACTAAGATGACCACTGAGACCACCAGGTCAAATAAGCACCATTATGACCAGCACTCTGACCTCTAGGACCACCACCTAGGCCATCAGCTGTACTCACGGCATCAGCATCATATAAATGACCATCAGTACCATGACCAACACCAGCACCATGAGAACCACCACCAGAACCACTACCATCGCACCACCAGCACTGTCACTAACACCTGTGCCACCAGTGTGACCACTAGCACCTGAATGAACATTGCCACCCCCAACTTTGCATCAAGAGTACCAGCTGTACCACTAAAATCAGCACAAAGATCACCATGGCCAGCTCCATTTCCAGGACCATTGCCCTTGATGCCACCACTCTCAACAGCACTGCTACTGGTACTGTTTATGTTACCAGCACCAGTATGAGTTCTACAAACAAGGTCAGTATTGGCAGTACCACTATCAGTCCCACCAGGACCAGCTCCTGAAGAACTGGCAACATCAATGAAAGTAGTTGTGACATAATATCTGCATATCAGCAGCACCATCAACACCATCAGTATCACCATCAGCACTTGTGCCACTAGAACCAATATCAGTATCACTGCCATCAGTACCATCAGGACCAGTCTAGCACCATCACAACCAGCTCCACATCCACCAGCATGAGCACTGCTGCTATCATTGCCACCAACAGCACCATCAGTGTTAGCAGCAGCACCAGCATGACCACCATCAACACCCACCAGCACCAATGCTAGGATCTGCAGAACCTCAGCACCACTGGCTCCATCCACTTGCACTGCTAGGACCAGCATCATCATCCACACTACAGCCAGCATCCTCACCACCAGCACAAGAGCCAACACTGGGACCACTGCATCCCTCCCTCTCACTGGCCCTAGCACCAGTCCCAATACTACAAGCACCCTCAGCACCAGTCCCCTACCCCAGCACCAGCACCATTGCATCACTGCCAATGCCAGCTACCCCCTGAGGGCACCCAGCCCCAAAACCACACAGGAGGCCATGACTATGAAGACAGAGACATGCTGGTGAGGAAGACACTGCCCAAATACTTACATCCCATGTTATCACCAGTTCAGACCGGCTTCCACCACCTCCATTGACTTCAGAAGGAGGCACTTCTGGTGCTGTGTAGGTCAGAGAGACAGAGATGACACCCTACTTGCATATAGTAATATCTACCCAAGAGAACACTCAGTGTTACTTATTGCAGTATTTGAAATAATTTAATCACAGAAAGAATACATATATTCATGTATGTGGAATATTATTATACACACACATTTTAAATGGTGATGTCATTGAAACTATTTATGTGCCATGGTAGGGATGGATCACAGGCCTGGTATACATAGGCTAATGACCTACCACTGGACTATATTGTCAGCCTGCAAAATTTTGAAAGTTGCAAGAAATTACAAAAGATTCCAGCGAGGTCACCATATAATTTTTATTTGTATGAAATATTCAAAACCTATCACAGAGTATAAACACATGACTAATTGAAAGAGATTTTGAAACTAGTGTGAAGGTCAATAAAATAAAGAAAAGTAGTTCAGCAGGGATAACAGGGAACTGATCCAGCATGGCAGGTCTCAGAACAACACTGGCTTTATGTAAGAATGATAAGGACTGAACTCCTCAAAGTCTATTAGTAGATATTCTTTATAAACTCCATGTAGACATCAGATGGCCTCACAAACAGCAAGAAGTCTACATTTAGGAAACCCTATACTATAATTACAATGTACCCTCCGTGATGGTGGATCTCTGCCATCTTTGTAGCACTGTGAAATATCTGTAAGTGTGGAACACATAGCAAGCTGTCTCAAAATATGTGTCCTGTG